>JBBBDQ010001504.1:262500-482500 GCA_037127315.1 Ascarosepion bandense
CTATCTATCTATCTATCTATCTATCTATCTATCTATCTATCTATCTATCTCAGTTTGTTCATATCTATCTATCTATCTATCTATCTATCTCAGTTTGTCTATATCTATCTATCTATCTATCTATCTATCTATCTCTAGCTTGTTCATATCTATCTATCTATCTATCTATCTATCTATCTATCTAAGTTTGTTCATATCTATCTATCTATCTATCTATCTATCTAAGTTTGTTCATATCTATCTATCTATCTATCTATCTATCTATCTATCTATCTATCTAAGTTTGTTCATATCTATCTATCTATCTATCTATCTATCTATCTATCTATCTATCTATCTATCTATCTATCTATCAATCTCAGTTTGTTCAGGATCTATCTATCTATCTATCTATCTATCTGTCTATCTATCTATCTATCTATCTATCTATCTATCTATCTATCTATCTATCTCTTAGTTTGTTCAGATCTATCTATCTATCTATCTATCTATCTATCTATCTATCTATCTATCTATCTATCTATCTATCTATCTATCCGAGTGAATAAGGAACGAAGAAAAATTACAACGTCCAAAATATTAATTTAAACAGTGCTTGATATATAATATAGAGCTGTGAATATTTATAAATATAAGTTTGTAGGAATACATGTACACAATTGTTTTTATATATATCCACTACAAATTGTTCATGTGAGCTTTCGACATTGAACTTCCAATGTCTTATCAGGTGGTGTGGAAAGGAATGGAAGACCTCTTTTCTTTTTTTAAAGGCTAGCCAGGCGGTCATAAAACACACTTTCATGAATCAACTATATCCTTCCTACCACACTTTCTTTAAAATTCTAACGGACAATTTACAAGACTTATTCTCTTATCGTTAACCTCCGCTAACATCCCACACACAACTCCCAAATATAAGAAAAGAGGTTTTTCCATTCCTTCCCACACCACCTGATGAGACATTGGAAGTCCAATGTCGAAACAAAAATGTACAATTTGTAGTGAACGAAATTTGTATATGTTCTAAAATATAATCTATCTATCTATCTATCTATCTATCTCGCTTTTTCATATCTATCTATCTATCTATCTATCTATCTATCTATCTATCTATCTATCTATCTATCTATCGTTGCTTTTTCATATCTATCTATCTATCTATCTATCTATCTATCTATCTATCTATCTATCTATCTATCTATCTATCATTGCTTTTTCATATCTATCTATCTATCTATCTATCTATCTATCTATCTATCTATCTATCTATCTATCTATCTATCTATCTCAGTTTGTTCAGGATCTATCTATCTATCTATCTATCTATCTATCTATCTATCTATCTATCTATCTCAGTTTGTTCAGGATCTATCTATCTATCTATCTATCTATCTATCTATCTATCTCAGTTTGTTCAGGATCTATCTATCTATCTATCTATCTATCTATCTATCTATCTATCATTGCTTTTTTCATATCTATCTATCTATCTATCTATCTATCTATCTATCTATCTATCATTGCTTTTTCATATCTATCTATCTATCTATCTATCTATCTATCTATCTATCTATCTATCTATCTATCTATCTATCTATCATTGCTTTTTCATATCTATCTATCTATCTATCTATCTATCTATCTATCTATCTATCTATCTATCTATCTATCATTGCTTTTTCATATCTATCTATCTATCTATCTATCTATCTATCTATCTATCTATCATTGCTTTTTCATATCTATCTATCTATCTATCTATCTATCTATCTATCTATCTATCTATCTATCATTGCTTTTTCATATCTATCTATCTATCTATCTATCTATCTATCTATCTATCTATCTATCTATCTATCTATCTATCATTGCTTTTTCATATCTATCTATCTATCTATCTATCTATCTATCATTGCTTTTTCATATCTATCTATCTATCTATCTATCTATCTCTATCTATCTATCTATCTATCTATCTATCTATCTATCTATCTAGCAGAGTGATTGAAAAGCAACTCGATATTTTATGAATGAATGGCCAGCCAGGAGCCCTGTGAAGTTAAAGGAGCAAGTTTACTGTATCAAACCAGAAGTATGGAAGAACTTGAAGGGCAAGTAAAAGAGTTCCTGGTGAAATCAGTTGACGTGATTCCTGAGCGGCTTGAAACGCTGGTAGCAGAGTCTGGTGCCGATATCGAATTTTTATCAATATTTCATGCTAAACGTGTTCCTCTTGTATCCATTTCTTGTAAAAATTATAGTTAATAAACAAAGTATAAGTATTTCAAAATGGAGAGTTACTTTACTTTTCAATCACACAGTATATATATATATATATATATATATATATATATATATATATATATATACTTGTTTAACATCCATTTCCATGCTAGCATAGGTCGAACGGGGTTTAGATAAGAAGAATTAATACCTTTCCCGAAGGGTATTTGCGCGTAAGTGAATGCAGCTGTTCCGCAGCATAAAATCACGCTTCATATATGACCAACTTTTTGTTACAATTAGAGAATCATGTATAATCTTTCAAGTTCTTTTTTTTTGCATTAGATCTATGGCCGAAATATACTGAAAATCAACTGTTTTTTTATACCCATTTTTCCTAAACAGGGTGATTGAAAATTAACTCCCTATTTTATGTATGAGTGGCCAGCCAGAAGTCCTGAATTTAACACCCTGTGACTTTTTTCTTTGGGGTTGATTAAAGGAGCAAGTTTACGATACCAAACCAAGACTTTGGAAGAACTTGAACGGCGAATACAAGAATTTACGTCTTCCATACCACAAGAGTTAAATTGTAAAAACAGTTGACGCGATTCTTGGGAGACTGGAGAAGTTGATAGCAAAATCTGGTAGCCATATTGAATGCTAACCGTGTTCCTCTCATATTCATTTCTTGTAAAAATTTTAGTTAATAAATAAATTATAAGTATTTTAAAATGGAAAGTTACTTTTCAATCTGTAACAAGGAGTGACGAAGAGTTATCATTATTTACACTATTATCCTCATTTTTGTTGTTGTTATCACGTTTCAACCGGCCTTCTTCTGGTGTATGTTAATTGTAGCGGAACTCTGGATTCTGATTAGTCATCAAATTGCAAAATTCAAAATACGTCAGAGAAACGGTTTTTCCACAGCTAAAGAAAAAAATCGTCTCTCTGAGCCACCACACGTGACTGGATTCAATATTTAAGGATGGTCTCTAACCGGTCACGGCGGTCAGTCAGAGGAGGCGTTTTGCTGACACACATCTAAAATGTAACCTACTTCAAATCAACCCGGAGATAAGGTCAGGTCGCACCCTGTTCTCTTTCTCTTTCTTCTTATCTCTCTCAACAGTTACTGCTACAAACATTTTCTACGAACTCTTGATACCTTCACTTTCTCATTGAACGTTTCTACGAATTCTTGTTATTCCTTCTTATAATAAATTTCTATTTTAACATTCAAAATTTATATTTTATTATTCCACTCTCCTACACTAATCCACATATTCCATCGCGCCGACAACCAACCTTCTGATAATAACTCTGATCATTATAACTTATGGAGTTCGGTTAAGTCTGACACAAGGCCGAATACAAGAAAATTTAACCAACTCCCTGCACTTCACAATCTTTACAGGGAATTCTGAATTGAGCTTTTTATTTAATCACCGATTTTAGACTGATCTCGTTTCACCAGGAACGTCTATTTAATTTAGTACAGTCGTTGTGCATTGGATATCGGCTCGGAATGAAAATCAGGGTGCCGAGTTCGAATTCCAGTTGAATTCATTGCATTCACTTACGCGCAAATACTCTTGGGAAAGGTATTAATCCATCTATTCCTTCCAGTTATGAGTTAAATAACAGGACAGATTGGGTTCTATAGCCTTGGTCGGCAACCAGTCTACCGCAGAAAGCAATGTCAACCTACTGCGGGATAATCTTCTGCCCAGTCAGTCATGTCTCTTTCGAGACATGATCGCCCAAGCGTGTATCACGTATGGCACTTAACTGACTGACACACCGTCGGGACTGAACTCACTGACACTGTGTTACCCATTTCACCAACAATTCAGCATAAGCAATCAGAATGCTTGTGATATAATTCAATCTCTTAAACCCTTAGAAAACAGTTTTTAAAGAGTGAAGCGGCCGATTGAGCAAATTAATCAAGTGATAGGTGTTACGGGATAACGAAAGCGAAAAAAAGGCTTCAATTTTGACATTGTTTTTATAAATATTTTGACAAGTTTTTCATCATGATTTTACACCGATCAATTTCTTCTGTTGTTAATCTAAATAACAGGAATTCCGAACCAATTTTGAGCGACACTCGAGTACACATCAGAGACCACCAAAATTTAGTCATTTTCCTTCCTTTTTTCTTTCTTTCTTTCTTTCTTTTTTTTCTTTTTTTTTTTTTTGATTGATTTTTCACGAACCGGTAAATATTCACGAGAAAGAAAATGAAATGATTTAAAATAAAATAAAAACAAACAAAATTTCAGCGCCTACATTCACATTCACGTACATACGAATTGAAGGTGAGAGATAGAGAGAGAGAGAGAAAGAGGACGGGGAGAGAGAGAGAGAGAGAGAGAGAGAGAGAGAGAGAGAAAGAGGACGGGGAGAGAGAAGGGAGAGAGAGAGAGAGAGAGAGAGAGAGAAAGAGGACGGGGAGAGAGAGAGAGAGAGAGATAGAGAGAGAGAGAGAAAGAGGACGGGGAGAGAGAAGAGAGAGAGAGAGAGAGATAGAGAGAGAGAAAGAGGACGGGGAGAGAGAAGGGAGAGAGAGAGACAGCAGACAGACAGACAGAGATATAGAGAAACAGAAAGAAATGCAGAGGATGAGGAAGTTGTCAGACAAACAATGGAATATTCATGGAGTCAGAATTGAGAAATAACCTCATCTGTGTTTTGTAGACACATCGTGCCTTCATAAGAATTCTTGCAGCAGCCACCATTTAAGAGAGCTTCCCTTCCGTAATTAATGACTATTTTTCATTGGTTGATTTTTCTCTTATTCCTTTGTAAATTGATTGCCTTGTTTTTATCCTATGAAAGATAGGAGAAAACATTGTTCACCAGCAGTGGATAGCGGTCACATTGAAAAAACTAGTCTAATCTTCTAATCAGTTTTAAGAAAATGAAGTATTTTTATAACATATGAACAAATATAAAGATCTATTTTTCATAAGTTCGAAAGTAATATTTTAATAAGATTTACGTCTAAAGGAAATGGTTTTAAAATATTATATTCCAATATTTAAATTTTAGACCAAAATCCTGGATAACACATGTAGGGTTTTCGTTTCCGGTTCAGATGTTTGCCGTAGTTGACGTATTGAAATCAGTTTATTATTTCATAACAATAGAAAACAGATCCCCCACTTTATGACCAGTAGAAGCCCTAATCCTGTTTTCAACTATTATATTCAGCTATTCAGTTAAGTGATACACGCGTTGGGCGATCATGTCACGAAAGAGGCATGACTGACTGGGCAGAAGGTTATTCCGCAGTAGGTTGCCATTGCTTTCTGCGGTAGACTGGTTGCCAGCCAAAGCTATATAACCCAATCTGTCCTGTTATTTAACCCATAACTGGAGGGAAGAGACGGATTAATACCTTTCCCAAGCGTAAGTGAATGCGAGGAATTCAACTGGAATTCGAACTCGGCTTCCCGATTTCTCGTTCCGAGCCGATATCCACTGCACCACAACGCACACCAAAATATTCTTGTTAAGGAAGGTGGCTAGACATATAGCAGAATAAAAAAAAAGGCTTGTCAAAAATAGATGAAACGTCTTTTAGGAGGTTAATGTTCCTCGTAACTGTATAAGCAAGCAGTGCGGCGATGACACGACATCGTTGGACGGTGGGCTTCGTAGATTGAGGTCAGCACCTAACGTAGAGGGTTCTCCCAATTAAATAAACGGGCATGTGTCGGTGACAATACTACCCATTAAGCTGGAGGATATTGGCTATAATTTGAATGGAGAGGGCTGGTAACCGCCAGGTCTACTTTTCCCAAACACGCAACGCATCAATAAATACTTTTTCGGCTTCCAACTCAGATATGTAGAGTGAACTAGCAACGATTATATAAACTGATGTTGATGGTGATGAGGTAGAAATGTAAGAAGTGGGGGGGGGGAGCTAAAGATTTTTTTTTATCCTTTTCGCTTCTCTAAATTTGACCCAGATGATCAGATTTTTGGGAATGTTTTTTTTTTTCAGATCATCTCACCCCAAGCAAGGCATTACACTGCCACTGTTGCATAGGGGGCTACATAGTGGAAAGTGATGAGATGTGGTACTATCTCCCGCGCGTATACTTTCCTTTGTTTGGTTTAATACAGCGGAGAGAGAGAAATTGATATTAGTGGTATTATTAGTTGTGCTTTATTGTAATTCGCGATGTGAGCTTATGCAAAAAACTATTTTAATACTATCATACATTTGTAAAATCCGAGGAATAGAAAAATTAACTATTTTAATACAATCATATACTTGTAAAATCCGGGGAATAGAAAAATTAACTATCATGTACTATCATGTACTTGTAAAATCCGGGGAATAGAACAATTAACTATTTTAATACTATCATATACTTGTAAAATCCGGGGAATAGAAAAATTAACTATCATATATTATCATGTACTTGTAAAATCCGGGGAATAGAAAAATTAACTATTTTAATACTATCATATACTTGTAAAATCCGGGGAATAGAAAAATTAACTAATCAATTAATATTATTTTCAATGTACTAAAATCCGGGGAATAGAACAATTAACTTGTTTTAAAATACTAATCAGAAAAATTAACTAAAATCGGGGAATGAAAAATTAACTATCATGTACTATCATTGTAAAACTTGTAAAATCCGGGGAATAGAACAATTAACTATTTTAATACTATCATATACTTGTAAAATCCGGGGAATAGAAAAATTAACTATCATGTACTATCATGTACTTGTAAAATCCGGGGAATAGAAAAATTAACTATTTTAATACTATCATATACTTGTAAAATCCGGGGAATAGAAAAATTAACTATCATGTACTATCATATACTTGTAAAATCCGGGGAATAGAAAAATTAACTATTTTAATACTATCATATACTTGTAAAATCCGGGGAATAGAAAAATTAACTATCATGTACTATCATATACTTGTAAAATCCGGGGAATAGAAAAATTAACTATCATGTACTATCATATACTTGTAAAATCCGGGGAATAGAAAAATTAACTATTTTAATACTATCATATACTTGTAAAATCCGGGGAATAGAAAAATTAACTATCATGTACTATCATATACTTGTAAAATCCGGGGAATAGAAAAATTAACTATCATGTACTATCATATACTTGTAAAATCCGGGGAATAGAAAAATTAATAGATGGGAAAGAAAGGTAGAAATATAATTATTCTTCTTTCGTGTTCGAAGCGGATTTTTTGGGTAAAGCTAAAATTTTATAAGCAGTCATAATAAAATGTCAGGATTACTTGATGAGGTCAAGCAAGTTTAGATCCCTCAACAGATGTTCACTGAGAACAGAAATCGTGGGAATTTAAAAATCTAAATACGATGTAATCGAAAGGAAGTGAGCTGTTGATACCTCATTCGTCGAGCCACGGCCCTCCCGCAAATCGAGTGGGTGGGAAAACAATCTCATTGGTCGAAGGCTTCGAGTCGGCTAGATCCCTCGAAAGGATTGGAGAGGGTTATAAAAATAGAGACTCGGCGAGAAAAATCAGTAGAGTTGGAACGTGTTTCTGGAAATTGCAGTCGAAATGTAACGACCGTGGAAAAGGGTTCCCAACTGGGGGAGCCATGAACCACAGCCGGTCGCTTACCACAGAACCTATGGCTAAAGAGTTAATGTCGAATGAAGCCTGCCGCCGATTGACTTAAAGAGTTAATTTGGAATAATGCGCCTTCGATAAGTATCCCGAAAGAACGTTATTGTTTTTTTTTAAATCATGGGAGAATCGAAATTTCTGATTCATCGTTCACTCTACTTCGGTAAACTCCGATAAGAACCCGAAAGGACTTTGTTATTTTAGAAGTTGCATAGAGATTTGACAGCCCTTGATTATAGAGAATTTGAGAAAAGTCTTTAATGAATATTTAATGAATACATGGAAAGACTTTAGTGAAAATTTGAAGAGCTCTGTTTACTTTAACGAAACATAGAAAAGACATTTTTATTTAAGGATTGAAAGCTCTGATATTTTAAAACTTTCTCTCTCTCTCTCTCCGTTGTAAACTGGCATTCCGACAAATGTATTATCATTCTGACAACTGTATTGTCTGCTCCAGTGAAAAAAAAATTCTTCGTAACTCTCCAGGCGCGTTCGACCTTATTCATTTATTTTATTAATTTTTTTTTTTTTTGGTGTCGTGTTTATTTTTAACCACAAGTGTACACCGGTGTCCGGACTGGCTTTGGGTGGAAAGACGCCGATTGAAATTGCACAACACGACCTCTGAGATCAATTCACAACGTGACCACTGGCACGTTGTTGCAATGGACGTCTTGAAAACCAGCTTTTGTGACGACGTCATCGGACGAGATCGTCATGATCAGCAATAGCGACCGAACCAACCGGCCAGCTGGGTGGCAGTGTCACAACTGGTGCCGTCACGACCGTCGACGAGAACAAGCATCACCATCAACGAGCCGTCCCGGGCGAAGGTTGCACAGAGAAAGACGGAATAGTTACAGGAAATGTCAGGTGCGTCGGATCGATAATTTTTCCGTTCTCCCTCATAATAACCACCGAAGAGAGACGTAATCGCTGTCCTTATGCTCAATTAGACATACATTCCAATTTGTTGGATTTTATACACTGAACATTGGAGGCAAAAAACAACAGTAAAACGGAAGTCACGTCTAATCATGCCTCACTTAACAACTTACCCGTATAACGACCAACTTTCATAAACGGTTATAAAATGTCATAAAAAACAAAAACAAAAAAAAAACCTTCAGATGAAATCGTTTCCAATCCACGTGACCGTGTCGCTATCCTAAACCAATCAATTGGAGCTACAAATTGATTTGCTTAGTGGCATATCAAGCTGTAGTGGATCTTTAATCCCGGAATCTAAATATTTTGAACGCAATTTTAATCTTTATTTACATTGTTTGGACTGTTGTCCTAATCCTTATTGCCATATTAATGACGATTCGGCCGTTGTACACTCCGGCCTTTTTCAGGTCTTGAAATTTCGAAATTTCAAGCACTTGAAGAAGGCCGGAGCGTATAACGGCCGAAACGCCATGAATATGTCAAGAAAGATGAGGACAACTGTCCGAACAATGTAAATAATGTAAATACTGCCTAATCTCAGAAATATAGAAAAACACAGTTTTATGCCTTTACCTACAGATAAAATATGTTGGCCATTTTGCTATATATTGGTATTGTTAGTAATTTTACTATAAAAATATTTTTTCATATTTTTGCAGTGTTTTGTTTTTGTTTAAGTTTCACTGCTTGTCCATAGCTGGGACCCTACTAGTTGCTACCACCCCAGATAAGAGTGCACTTGGGAACACAGAAATTAAGAAGTAGTTCCACACTCTTCAAAGACTCCAATCTCTCGATGAAAGGCTTTGTTACTGGATGTAGTTTATTGTCTAAGCCAGCTCTAAGGGCCAGAAGTATTCACTTCCCAAAGTAGAATTTCCAGTAGTGTCGATTATATTAAACCAAATATTGCATGTTGTATATGATTTTTTCTCTAGTGTGTTTGCAATAAATAATAATTGATTGTTGGTGGCTGAGTTATTCGTGTGTTTCCAACGGGCGTTAGGGTTCAGGGCTCAGGGCCTATGAAAAAGAATGAATTTAGAATTCTGAGCTTAGAGCCTGGAACGTCCGTATGATTAGGCGCTAAGTTTCTAGTCTTGACTAAACTTCTCAAACGTCTGTTCGATGAAGCGTGATAATTTAATCTCCGTAAAAAGCCGCCCCAAGTCTTTCTTGATATAAAATGTTTTTTTTTTTGTAATTTCGTATCTTATATTTTCGGCTTTATCAGTAATTTCTTCAGGGTGATTGAAGAAAAGTCAGAGAGATAAGCAATCAGAATAATGGTGGAAATATCAAACTTATTTCGAAACCGAGATTGTTTCTACTGAAATTTTAGCTTCAGGGAACAGGAGAAGGAGAAGTTCAAGGCGAAGGAGTGGGGAGGTGGAAACACAAATCGTCACCAGAAAAAATAAATGTAATTTCAATTAACACAGAACAAATGTTATTTTGTCATATATACGACGTATGCACAGGATGTGCGTCGTGTTGCAGTGGATATCGGCTCGGAACGAGAAATCGGGAAGCCGAGTTCGAATTCCAGTTGAATTCATGGCATTCACTTACGCGCAAATACTCTTGGGAAAGGTATTAATCCGTCTCTTCCCTCCACTTATGGGTTAAATAATAGGGCATATTGAGTTCTGTAGCCTTGGTCGGCAACCAGTCTACCGCAGAAAGCAATGGCAACCTACTGCCCAGTCAGTCATGTCTCTTTCGAGACATGATCACCCAAGCGTGTATCACATATGGCACTTCTTGGCGGATATGCGTGGGTGGTGCAGTGGGCATTGGATCGGGACGAGTTCGAATTCCGTTTGAATTCGTTGCATTCACTTACGTACAAAAACCTATGGGAAAGGGTATGAATCTATCTATTTTCACTTCAGTTATGGGCTAAATGGCAGTACAGATTGGGTTCTATAGTTTCGGTTGGCATTCAGTCTACTAAAGAAAGAAAATGGCAACCTATGACAAGAAAATCTTCTGTCTAGATAGTCATGGGTCGAAAGAGACATGATCGCCCAAGCGTGTATCGCGTATTCAATTAACTGATTAAATCAATTTAAAAAAGCCTATGAAAACGAAATAAAATGATGTATAATGATTGCTCATAAAGAATTTAATAAAAGAAAGCCCATGGAAATGTCAGTCAGTTAAGTGCTATACGTGATACACGCTTTAGGCGATCATGTCTCGAAAGAGACATGACTGACTGGGAAGAAGATTATCCCGCAGTAGGCTGCCATTGCTTGCTGCGGTAGACTGGTTGCCGACCAAGGCTATAGAACCCAATCTGTCCTGTTATTTGATTCATAGCTAGAGAGGGAAGAGATGTATTATATTATTAAGTAGTAATTAGTGGGGGATCAGTTAATTACTTCATAACAATGTAAAATCGATCCCCCAATTATACCCAGTAGAAGCCTTAATCATGTTTCCAAGTATTATATTGTCAGTTAAGTGCCATACGTGATACACGCCTGGGAGTTCATGTTTAGAAAGAGACATGACTAACTAGGCAGAAGTTTATCCCGCAGTAGGTTACCACTGCTTTCTGCGGTAAACTGGTTGCCAGCCAAAGCTATAGAACTCAATCTTTCCTATTATTTAAACCCATAACTGGAGGGAAGAGACGGTTTAATACCTTTCCCAAGGGTATTTGTGCGTAAGTGAATAGGAGGAATTTAACTGGAATTCGAAATGGAAATGTAGCTTGCCAATTATGCTTAAAACATCAAATTAGTTTGAAAACAAACTCCAAAATGTACATTGCTAATTTGTTTCAAACATCAAGTGTATTTAATAAATACAAAATGTCTTTTATAAGAGTCGTTACGAAACATGGAAAGGGTAATACTTGAAATAACAGGAAAAGGATTTGGTCATACGTATTCAATGTTAAATGCATCATAGGAAATTTTATAATCATATTCTTTATAATATTAATTGCCGATGAAATTATGTAATAATAAGGAATGAAGAACTAGAAATCGTTCAGGAATTGATTTATTTCGGGCAAATGAGAATGTTAAAGAAGGATCACGTCAGCAAAATAAGACGATGTGTAATGATTAATCAGAGAGCATTTGATAAAAAAACCTGTTGAAATGTAGCTTGTTAATATTTTTAAAATATCAAATGTACAATGATGAATGATAATGCTGACTATGTTATCAGCATGAAGAAGATGGAAATTAACAAAATGGCTTGAAAACAAACCCTGAAAAATACAAAGGATAATGGAAAGAGCCATGTTTGAGATAATTCTATGAGATCGTAAAAGGTCAACATGGATGTGAAGAGAGAGCAAGATAAAAGATATGATGGAAGCAATTAAGGGACAAAAATGAAGGTGTGTGTGTGTGAACCGCGTAGAAAGAAGAAAGGATAACAGATGGAGTAAAAGATTGCTAGGCTGGGTAACAAATGTATCAGGAAAAGCCACACACACACACACTGAGAGAGAGAGAGAGAGAGAGAGAGAGAGAGAGAGAGAGAGAGAGAGAGAGAGAGAGCGTGTGTGTGTGTGTGTGTGGGAAAGTGCGCTGATCAGTGAGATCATCATGACGGTGTTCTCACGAAACTTCGAAGTTGGCATATATCTCCTCTATTAAATATATATATATATATATATATTGTAATTTGAACATCTTCTAAAGTACAATTTATAATAAATATTCATAGTTTTGTTTCTATATTGAGCACTATTATAAATTAATGTTTTGAACGTTGTTAATATTTTCTTCGTTCCTTATTCATTTGTATATATATATATATATATGTTATACTTGACTTTAGTAAACTCAATTATGAATATTTTTGTGGCTTAAAACCGGGTTTCTTATCAGACAATTTTGAGAGGAAAGATTTAACATGTATAAAAAAAGTATAAAAAAAGTGTTTGCAATGATTCCCCGTACAAATCCTGGAGTCTAATATTCTTTTCCCCCGACCAAGAGTTCATCTCAATATGTGATTCACCAATTTACAATCTACTTCTTTTTCTAACAAGCCATTCTGTAGATAAAATCACGTAGTCAGCGTCCATCTTTTAATCCGAGCCACATTGAATCAAAACATTTCATTCCTGTTTATTTGTCGTTCGTATTTCTATCAAAGCATTCTAATGTCAGAAGCATTTTCGTAATAGCTTCTTTTAAACTGACCAACATTTGTACAAACATTTTGTACAAAATCTATTATGCACATTTTCTGTTTGTATTTTTATCAACCTGTCTATTGGTACAATTAACCCTTTTTTAATTCGATCATTTCCACTTTCCTTTTTGTTTGGTACAAGTCTTGAAGTTCAGATTTGTTTTAATCCGACCAATATTCAATCAAAACATTTTAGTCGTATTTACTATTTGTTTACTATTAATCTAAAACACGTAAAAGTCATAATCGATTGATCGAAGACATTATTTTATTTGTTAATCTGCAATTTAACTTCAAGAACTTTGTGCCATTTGATGTATTTACTAACATACAAATTTGGAGATATTTCTAAAGGACATTTTAATGTCCACTTTTTAATGAAGAAAATATATAGGAAATTTCTACGTAGGAAATTTCTACGTAGGAAATTTCTACGTAGGAATATATCCTTTACAAGTTTGTTCAGTGATCAGTGAGGGATTCTTTTATTTATCTTGCTTGCACACAATTCTTTCCGCATAACAATTTTTACTGTAACACAATGTATTGAGCGGCTCTGGTGCCTTGCAGTGGGAGAAATTTACTATATATATAAAGTACACCTAGAAGAACACATTTACCATTTTTACAATATATGTTATCTGTCAATATAATTATCTCAGTGTATCATAGCAATCACCCACTTATAAGAAATTCTTTTCTGAAATCTCTTTTTCTTTCTCTTATAGGGAACATCGACGTGTCGTAATGGTCAGAAATCTTGTCTCACTAGAATCATTAGAATTGAATAGTATGTTCGATCATTATTTGGCATTGGGCGACATGTACGCGGCATTCAGAGAATTAACCCTCTCTCTTTTTCTCTCTTGATATATTAGTCATCCACATACAAGCCTGTTTCTCTGTATGACAGCTCATCAGTGATCGAAATTCGACCGATTTGGTGTCAGTCGGAGTCGCTACCCCCTAAGCCATAGGCGCATGGAAAGAGAGAAGGGAAATTTTAACGTGTTGTATATAAGCAGTCTATACACAAGCCAGTTACCGAAAGAACTCAATTCATTTCTGAAGAGTCATGCATATATCACAGAATCGCGTAATTAGAGCATAATGTGTTAGCTATCCACATACAAGCCTGCTTCGCTGTATCAGTATGAGTAGAATGTTGTGTTTTCTGGTTAAGGTTTTTCCTCTAGGATAATTTGATTGCTTATCACAATGTTTTCAATGTAACGCTTGAATGTTGTGTTTACTGGTTAAGGTTTTTACCTTAGGTTCATTTGCTTGCTTATCTCAATGTTTTCAATGTAACGCTTGAATGTTGTGTTTGCTGGTTAAGGTTTTTACCTTAGGTTCATTTTATTGCTTATCTCAATGTTTTCAATGTAACGCTTGAATGTTGTGTTTGCTGGTTAAGGTTTTTATTCTAGGTTCATTTGCTTGCTTATCTCAATGTTTTCAATGTAACGCTTGAATGTTGTGTTTACTGGTTAAGGTTTTTACCTTAGGTTCATTTGCCTGCTTATCTCAATGTTTTCAATGTAACGCTTGAATGTTGTGTTTGCTGGTTAAGGTTTTTACTTTAGGTTCATTTGATTGGTTATATCAATGTTTTCAATGTAACGCTTGAATGTTGTGTTTACTGGTTAAGGTTTTTACTTTAGGTTCATTTGATTGCATATCTCAATGTTTTCAATGTAACGCTTGAATGTTGTGTTTACTGGTTATGGTTTTTACTCTAGGTTCATTTGATTGCTTATATCAATGTTTTCCATGTTACGCTTGAATGTTTTGTTAACTGGTTAAGGTTTTTACTCTAGGTTCATTTGATTGCTGATCTCCATGTTTTCAATGTAACGCTTGAATGTTTTGTTAACTGGTTAAGGTTTTTACTCTAGGTTCATTTTATTGCTTATCTCAATGTTTTCAATCGCCTGGTTCACACTCCACCCACGTCTATTGAACAGATTAAAAGCTCATCCCTTTTTTCCTATTTAGGTTGTGGTTTCCGGTTTTTCTATTTTCCCAACTCTTCACTCTTTTTTTGGTTTTATTTTATTTAATTTTTTTTAAATTGACTTATATAGACTAAACTATCGCCCGGTTCACATTCCACCCATGCCTATTGAACAGGTGAAGAGACTCATCCCTTGTTTCCTGTTTAGGATGTGGTTTCCGGTTTTTTTCTTTTCCAATGTTTTCACCCTTACGTAGTCCCTGCGCACCAGTGGCGTTTTCGCCTTGCTCGGGGTGATATGATTAAAAAAACGCTTGAATGTTGTATTTACTGGTTAAGGTTTTTAATTTAGGTTCATTTGATTGCTTATTTCAATGTTTCAATATAAGGCTTAATATTGTGTTTTCTGGTTAAGGTCTTTATTCTAGGTTCATTTGATTGCTTATCTCAGTAATTTCCATGTAACGCTTCAATGTTGTGTTAACTGGTTAAGGTTTTTACTCTAGGTTCATTTGATTGCTTATCTCAATGTTTACAATGTAACGCTTGAATGTTGTGTTTACCGGTTAAGGTTTTTACTCTAGGTTCATTTGATTGCTTGTCACAATGTTTTCAATGTAACGCTTGAATGTTGTGTTTACTGGTTAAGGTTTTTACTCTAGGTTCATTTGATTGCATATCTCCATGTTTTCAATGTAACGCTTCAATGTTGTTTTTTCTGTTTAAGGTTTTTACTCTAGGTTCATTTGAGAGCTTATCTCAATGTTTTCAATGTAACGCTTGAATATTGCGCTTGCTGGTTAAGGTTTTTACACTAGGTTCATTTTATTGTTTATCTCAATGTTTTCCATGTAACGTTTGAATGCTGTTTTTACTGGTGAAGGTCTTTAGTCTTTGTTCCTTTGATTGCATATCACAATGTTTTCAAAGTAACGCTTGAATGTTGTGTTTACTGGTTAAGGTTTTTACTCTAGGTTCATTTGAGAGCTCGTCTCAATGTTTTCAATGTAACGCTTGAATGTTTTGTTTACTAGTTAAGTTTTTTTTACTTTAGGTTCGTTTGATTGGTTATCTCAATGTTTTCAATGTAACGCTTGAATGCTGTGTTTACTGGTTAAGGTTTTTATTCTAGGTTCATTTGATTGCTTATCTCAATGTTTTCAATGTAACGCTTGAATGTTGTGTTTACTAGTTGAGTTTTTTTACTTTAGGTTCGTTTGATTGGTTATCTCAATGTTTTCAATGTAACGCTTGAATGTTGTGTTTACTGGTTAAGGTTTTTATTCTAGGTTCATTTGATTGCTTATCTCAATGTTTTCAATGTAACGCTTGAATGTTTTGTTTACTAGTTAAGTTTTTTTTTACTTTAGGTTCGTTTGATTGCTTATCTCAATGTTTTCAATGTAAGGCTTGAATGTTTTGTTTACTAGTTAAGTTTTTTTACTTTAGGTTCGTTTGATTGGTTATATCAATGTTTTCACTGTAACGCTTGAATGTTGTTTGTACTGGTTAAGGTCACCGACCGTGTATGAAAAAAAAAAAATTACAGTACGTGCCGATTTTTTGACTGAATTGAACGATTGTCTGAAAGATCATGTATACGATTTACCTGCACAGGAGAACATCGCTGCTGGGAAGGTCGGTTCTCTGTGTAGGGCCAGGAAGTTTTTGCCGTCTGAAACAACCCTGCACATATGTAAATCTATCATCCGCCCGTGCATTTGTAACTGCTACCATATCTGGTCGGGTGCTCCTGCTATCCACCTCGGTGTCCTTGACAAAATTCAACGGCGAATCTCTAATGTGATCGATACGGACTTGGCAGATAGAATACAGTCACTTTCTCACCGGCGCAATGTAGCTTCCCTGTATCTCTTCTACAAATACTTTCACTATTTCTGCTCCGATGAACTTAGGCTCACTGGTACCACCCTTTTACTGTGAACCCAATAAAATGTAAATGCGAATTCTACTCCCTCAGCGTCTTTTTTCGCACTTCCTGCCAGTAGAATTCCCTTCTGTTACTTGATTCTCAGACAGCTACAATCTCCAAGAATTTGAATGTAAAATCAATCGTCATCTCCTATCTTACTGACTTGCATCCTCTCTCTCATGCTTTTTTCCTCGTCCACTCCACTCTCATCAGTATTCTCATCCTTCTCTTACCAACTTCCTGACACCCCCTATAACCTGCCAATCTTTCTCATAACTTTCCTCCTATGTAACCCCCTGCAAATCAGTGGCAATAAAATGCATTGCTTGCGGCGATATGAATATTAAAAAATTGGAATAATGTTTGGACATAAATCTTTTACTGGGTGAATTATAAGGAATGAGAGGTTCAGACTGGCTTCTCTTTCTGTAGGAGGAACTTCTCTTCCGTGTGTCTAATTCAAAACAGGAGCATTTTGTTCAGAGAAATCATAAATCTTATTCTGGTGATCATTGGGTTTTCTGTGCAAGAATATATGCTTTCTTTTACTTGACATCTTCTGGTAGACGCTTAATGGTCTTTTTCTTATCGGATCGATCTTACTGAATTCTGTCTAGTTAATTCTGGGTTCGATCCTTCTTGGAATTATTTTAGAACAGGATTTTTCAACGCATTTTGTATTTAATTTTCTTCTTAACTTTTCAGTTCATCTTCCTGCGAATTTCAACTATTATGATCCTCTTCTTTCTTTTCGTTTTAGTTTGATCGATATCAATGTCACACACACACACACACACACACACACACACACACACACACACACACACACACACACACACACACACACGCATTAAGATATAAATTAATATATACTACCGGCCACATTTATTAGGCAACCCCAGATTTTTTTTTTTATAGGAAATGACGTATTTCATATTATTTTTAGTATTTATTGCCAAATGAAAACAGAATAGTTATTTTGTTATGACTTTTCTTCATTCTTTAATTGATAAAACTGCAATATAGGTAATTATTAAATATTTATAAATTCATTTGATGCACATGTTATAGTGCAATATTAACAAAAGAACCATTCTATTTTCATTTACAATTATTCACTTGGTGTGTGTGTGTGTTATATATGGAATATATGTTATAATTCGAATGCTAACTTTTAAGACAAATAATGTGTCTCATTTGAAAGATTAATGCAGCGTAATCTTTTATTATTTCTCTTTACAAAAGCCTTGTGCCATACACAAGGGGAGTAATTTAATACGATCAGTTGACTGCATTATAAAAAGAGGGATAGATTTAATAAGATTATGTAACACTAACTTTCAAAAAGTGGACGCCATAGTGACTTTGGAAATCAGCTTTCAAAATAATCTTTCTGATTTCGGACACTACCCCTGGCGCTAATCAAAAAAAAAAAAAAGAAAAAGAAAAAAAGAGTAAAACTCAAACCAAAAACATGTACAAAAGTCTAATCCACACCAAGTAAGAAGGAAAAGCAATATATTGAAAGAATAGCTTTTTCGGTTGCTTGAAGCATAAAGCCAACTCGTTGCTAAAATCGATTGTCTTGTTTGAGATTTTTGCAGTCTTACTCCCCCAGTGAAGGGCGTTGATGCTTCTTCAGTTACTGTTATCTTCACCTCAAGTTGAAGGCATTGATATTAGATCAAGGTAGATCGATAGAAGACCTACGGTTAATAGAAACGAACTTAATTAAGTAAAGGCCGCCTTTTGGGTTCAGGGGGCACCGGAAGTTGACAAGGAACTAGTGAAACAGTCGTCGTTCTTATCTACCCTAGTTTGCTTCCGGGTGGAGACGTTTTGTAGATTCTTCCTAGCAAAATTTTTCTTCGATTGTTCACAAAAGTCGCAAATAAAACTGTGGGTGCGTCAAGACGTTTATTAAATTGAGGCGAGAGTTTATAGTGACATCTTTTGAACAATCTTAGGGAAATCTTTGAAATAATTTTAAAATTTACTCAGTTCTCTATTCCAGCGTACACAGATTTTGGGAGTGGGAACGTGAGAATTTTCCATTATTAGTAGCCTTCCTCTGGGTTCTATATCGTAGATCAGCTATAAAGTGATGTCAACGTTGACGCATAGGTTGATGAGGCCGGTAGACCTTCCGTAGGCGCTGCAGGAGTATATTAGGTCTGTAGAGAAACCTTTTCGTCTTTTCTCCATTCCTGCATGACTGTTTGCTTCAAAATTAATTTCAGTGTAGCGAATAGTGATATATAAAGTCAGGAGATTTTTTATGGCCCATACATAGAGCTAATATTCAGAGCGTAAGCCTTCTTTATACGACTTTCTTCATGCAGATAAAGCATTCTAGAAACAAATCCTGCACAACAAAGCCATTTCTTCATTACAGCAGTATCGAATATTGAGACATTAGGCTTTTTTGGACACCCACGTTGGTGACGAAATCAATTTATTTTAGTATTAGGATGGATTATAAGCAGCGTTGATGCAATATTTCTCAGAGGCGAATATGGTAACTCAGTCAGTCAGTTGTACCATAATTTGTTCTAATATGTCCTGCTATTTAACCCATACGTGTTACACGCTTTGGACGATCATGTCTCGAAAGAGACATGACTGACTGGGCAGAAGATTTTCCCGCAGAAGGTTGGCATTATTTTCTGCGGTAGACTGGTTGCCAGCTAAGGTTATAGAACTCAATTTGTCCTGCTATTTAACCCATAGCCGGAGGGAGAAATGACGGATTAGTACATTTACCAAGAGTGTTTGTGCGAAAGTAAATGCAACGAATTCAACTGGAATGGATGTTCGAGAACTGGTAACAAAGAAAATGCTTTTATAGCTGAATAATGATGCGATGGATGTATATGAATAAATAAAAAGATTATTAATCTTTTTAAGCAGAATGAAAAAAATTAATATAAATTTCTTTTTGTTAATAATAAAAGAAAATTTATATTAGCAGAAAATAAAATCTACTTAATTTTTTAAGCAGACTAAGAGAAATTAAATCCCTCTTTTAAGCAGAGTAAAAGATTGTTAATCTCTTTTAAAGCAGAATGAGAAAAAATTAATTAATTATAAAATTTCTCTGAGGATTTAGAAATTACTGTTACAGTTATCGAATTAAGAATTATAAATTCCGAGACTCCAACCCAAAATTACAATCTTTATTAATGTTAAAAGCACAATAATAATACAATAGATATACTGCTTAAAAGTTCCTTTAAGCCACTACGATAAACGTTGTAACAGATTTTTACAAAATGTTAATGAAATATAAATTTTACAATTAGTTTAGAAGAAAGACTTACTGAAATGTTGTAAGTTACTTCCCTTTAACTGGTTAATAACAGTTGATAAAACTTTTCCGTAAATTACACAAAAACGGAAACCAAATTACACTGTCTTTTACATATCAAAAGACAGTATTAATAAAAGCTCAATATTTAATTTTGAGCTATAATATATTAAAGATCTTACACATAGAAAAAACTTTATCGATGTTTTTTTTAAAATAATATATACGTAAATTAAATACGCATAATGTAACTAATGGGTTAAATTCACCCTATTATATTAAATATATCAGTGACTTTTATATTATAGGTTGAAAGTCTAAAGAGCCATTTACATTCAGGTTATGAAAACAATAATTTTAACTTGAAATAAATTACATATTAACACAGTTAATATATAAATATTGATATAGAGGGCATTTGTAATACGTCTATAGTGATTTACAATAGAATTCTACCTCTATTTACAAGGTAATAAACAATTAAGTTGCGAAAATATATGTTTCACATCTTAGAAAATAACGGTTTCTTTCGAAATATCAAGAAATCGGAGAAGATCTGACACACGTCCGTAGCCAGATACGTGCAGATTCCTTCTGAATATTTTGTCAAGCTTACGTAAACGAAAAATTAGCAGACGGTAATTTTTCCGTATTGCGACTAATATTTGAAATTAGTACATATGTCCACGGAAGCGTTCAATTCCAACAACATATTTAAATTTGTACTCAAGACAAAAAACAAAAAAACAAAAAACAAAACAAAAAAAACAAAAACAAAAAAAACCCCCGGCCATATTCCAAATAAGGAACTTTTGGAATAAATCCTAAAACCGTCAGGATTGAGCGTTTATATAATTTAAATAAAAAAAATTTCGTTTTAACAATAGCGACAAAAACTTATAATTGAAAAAATTCAACCGTGATAATATTTTTCAATAAAATATTAAAAAATAATTACCATTCAGCTGAAATACAGAAAAATAATTCTTACATATAATACATAATAAATTATTGTATATGAATAAACACTGTATTATTGGAATGGACATAATATATTAAATTAATCTCGTCTACACGAGTATTGTACTGAAATCAATGCCTTTTAGGCAATAAGTCGTTATTAATAACACGGAATTTTAAAAATAGTATGTGTTTAGTAAATCGTTGTGTATGGACATGTACTATTCAAAATGGTTTTCATTAATGAATTTTTCATTTCAACTCATTTATTAAATCAATTTAGGAAAAAAATCGGGCTATTCGAGTTTGAACGTTGGTCTTCAACTCTGAAGTTTATATTCAACAATAGTTTTTATTTTTTTTATATTTTATTTTACCTTTTATCTTCCCTCTTTCGTTTTATGATCTCCTCATCGTACCACATTTGGTGAGTCTTCGGCGTAATCAGGATGCGATCATTTTACATGAATAAAACACTGGAGAATAAAACATATTGAAATTGAAATTGATATTGAAAATTGAAAATATTTGGGATAATAAAATCCTGAGCTTAAATGAAAACTACAATATTTTGCTTTTAAAATCTGACTGGAGTGAAAGTAATTATGAACTCCAAAAATATCTAAATTCAAAATTAATTTAGTTAGTACCACTCGAAAACTGAACGAATAACAAATAAATAATTAATAATTTACATGAAAAAATTAAAGAAAATCTCATTTGCCTTCTGTATTATTAATTATTTATTTTCTCTCCCGTAATTAAAATAAATACCTTAGTTTCAAGCTTCAGACTGAATTCTGGAGCAATTTATTCAGAAACAAATTGAATATCTTACTTATACGCTTTTTATTCGCACCGTTGGTCCTCATTACGTATAATATCCACATTCAGATCAGTTCATTAATTCGTAAGCGATTATCTGTTTTTATAATCAAATTGATGTCATTTTCACATATATTATATTTACTTATCAAAAATTCTCATATGGAGAAAGAAATTAGAATAGAAAGATTGTACTGCGCCAACATTAAATAACAACTGAGCCAGCCTGCCTAGAAAGCCTGAACTTCAAATTCTAGCATTGTTTTTTTCGTTTTTTTTAAATCATATCACCCCGAGCAAGGCGGTAACGCCACTGATGCGCAAGAGTGAAAAGACATCACATAGCAAATCCAGTTCTCTCTTCTTTGTTTCTAGCGAAATCTACGTAAGAGTGAAAGGATTGGAAAAGAGAAAGCCAGAAACCACGTCCTAAACAGGGAACAAGAGATGAGCCTCTTCACCTGTTCAATAGACGTGGATGGAGTAGGAACCGGGCGATAGTTTAGTCTATCTGCTCCAATTGAAAAAAAAAAAAAAAAAAGGAAAAGAGTGAAAAGATTGGAAACCACATCCTTTTTATCTGAGTTTGAATGGTGACCATTTAAACTGATGTCAACTGTTGCGCTTGTCTCAGCTGTAAGACATCACTAAGTTTCTGGTATCTGTTTTTTTTCAAAACCTCCATTTTCTTTTCATCTCCTTTATTGTCAATGCACTTAGATCAGTGATAAATACATCATCTATTACACAGGTAAATATCAGGTGAAAGTTAATAATTACGTTTCAACACAAATTTAATTTCCAGTCAAAGTTGATCTTCAAAGACGTAAATGCAATGTAAATTCTCATTTTCTGTCTTCCTAATTCTTTTTCTTTAATTGTTTCTCTCCTTAATCTCATTTTCTCAGTCTTTCATACTCAGTAACCCTTAAATGTAATGTCAATCGTTATCTTCTGTATTCTTAATTTCTCTTTTTTTATTGTTTCCTTCCTTAATAATGTTTTTCATTTTTTCAGATTCTTTCACACTCGGAAACCCTTCCGTCTTAGAGGTTTTATGTCCTTACTTGACTGTAACGTTGTTTTTATAATAATAAATACGATAGAAACTACTTGGTTCATATTTATTTAGCCTTTCTGACACCGAAATCCGATGGCTAAATTGAATTCTCAAAGCCGAAAAAATTTTAAGAAACAGGAATTTTCTTCAAGAAAAAAAAGAGAACCCCTCAAGGAGCAAATAACATCAAACTTTCCGTATACGATGGTGAGCTGAAAAGTTCAACGGCTAAATATGGAGGAGTGGTTCTGGTCAATCAATGAATTTGAGGTTCTCACCTCCCCAGCGGACAATGCTGAATGCTTTGCACGTAGATTCTCCACCAATTCGACACTGGACTCGTCAGGAGTACCTACACCCGACTTCCCACCTAGAACTAAGGCTCAACTGAATAAAGTCCATATTACACCTTCGCTGGTCTCTAAGATAATCTCAAAACTTGACCCTCACAAAGCGAGCGGTGGAGACGGAATCCCAAATCATAGTCCTGAAGAAATGTGCCCCAAAACTCTCATCTGTCCTCTCTAAACTCTATAACTTCTGCCTATCTGCTTCCTGCTTTCCTGCCTGTTGGAAGTCCTCCTCTGTAGTTTTTATATTTAAGAATGCTGGCGAACCCTCACACCCCACTAATTACCGCCCTATCAGTCTTCTTTCGAAGTTTTCGAAGCCAGTATCAACGCCGAGGTGATTCAGCATCTCACGGCCCACAGGCTTCTCTCGGACAAACAGTACGGTTTCCGCTTCACCAGGTCTACTGCTGATATGCTAACGACCATTATCGAGTACATATACCAGGCTCTCGACAAGAATGGCGAAGCCCGAACCGTTGCTTTGGATATCTCTAAAGCGTTTGACAGAGTCTGGCATGCTAGCTTTTTATGCAAACTAAGGAGAGACGGTATAACTGGACATTTGACCTAATCCAGTCATTCCTCTGTAACCGCACATTGAAGGTAGTATTAAATGGACATGTCTCCCAAAACTACCATACGAACGCGGGCGTCCATCAAGGCTCTATCCTAGGTCCTACGCTCTTTCTGATCTACGTTAAGGATATCCCCGATGCCATTAGATCCCAAGTAGGCATGTACGCCGATGA
The DNA here is from genome assembly GCA_037127315.1 of Ascarosepion bandense. Lineage (NCBI taxonomy): Eukaryota > Metazoa > Mollusca > Cephalopoda > Sepiida > Sepiidae > Ascarosepion > Ascarosepion bandense. The sequence goes on from JBBBDQ010001504.1 coordinate 286,653, forward strand.
GACCGCAAGTTATTCTCGCCTCGATCATAAACCCAATGTGGGCGACAAAGCGAACCTCGCTGCCGAGCTTGACCTCCAATCCGTAGTGGACTGGGGTAGGAAATGGCTTGTTAATTTCAATGCTTCCAAAACGAAGCTGCTATCAATTAACCACCATAGACAATCGCATCTACCTCCCATTAGCATGGAACAGGCTTGCCCCCCTGAGAGTAAAACACTACGCCTCCTTGGCTTTACACTCTCGGCGGACCTCAAATGGAATGACTATATCGAATCCATTGCTAAATCCGCCGCTATGAAAGTCGGTTATCTGTGCAGGGCCCGGAAGTTTTTCCGGTCTGAATCTATCCTGCACGTATATAAATCTATCATCCGCCCGTGTATTGAATACTGCTGCCACATCTGGTCGGGTGCCCTTGCTACTCTCCTCGGGCTTCTTGACAAAATACAACGGAGAATCTGTAACGTGATCGATACTGACTTGGCAGACCGGCTGCAACCACTCTCTCACCGGCGTGATGTGGCTTCCCTGTGCCTCTTTTATAAATACTTTCACGGCTTCTGCTCGGATGAACTTAGATCATTGGTGCCGCCTAGGTACGAATTTACACGAGATACTAGATTAGCAACTAGGTCCCACCCTTTTACAGTGAAACAGATAAGATGTAACCGTAATTTCTACTCCAACAGCTTCTTTTCTCGCGCTTCCCGCTCGTGGAATTTCTTTCCACATGTCTGCTTTCCCGACAGCTATAATCTCCAGGAATTTAAATGTAAGGTCAAAAGATACCTTCTATCACACTAACTTGCATCTATTCTCCTAACACTCTCAGGAGAAAGCGTGCCAAGTGCCACCAGGGACAGGGAGATGTGGAAAGCCATGATCGCCTACGCCCTGAAAGCACATGGAACATAAAAGAAGAATTGTCTATTTCTAGATAAAATGATATCTGATCCGTTCAAAGAAGACTTTCAATGTAACTAGTAGCAACTTTTCTTGAAAATGGGGAAAAGCTATTAAGTACCTGCAGGAAAAGGGTTTAACCCCAAGGACATTAATGTGACATGGTTTTTTCATTTTAGGCAATGGTGTTCCATCTTCATACATAGTGCAAAAGTTGGAAAATGAAGTTAGGGTTTTGAAGATGATCTAAAGTGTCCAAAATTTGGATAATCTTCAAAACTTAAGTTCTGCAACTTTTCCACCACCGAAAAAAAAAACAAAAAACAAAAAAACAAAAAACAAAAAAACAAAACAAAAAACAAAAAAACTAACTCACCACATGATGATTGATGACAGGCATAAATTAATAAATTAATTAGCCAAATGTTATGAGCAGATCAAGCGAGAGAGTCGGGGATTTCTACACAATGAACTTTGTATGACGAAACCTTTCTTCTTGGTGGAGGGGGGTCATCTCTCCAGACACGTAATCTAAAGCTCATCAGACTCTGATCAAAACACAGGAATACTTGACATTGTTTGAAGCAGAATGAGTTAGTTTTACTGAAAGCTTCTTAACTCAGGATGAGAGTTGGATTAATACATGCAAGGTTTCACAGTTCTAGCACTATTCCTTCATAGTTAGCGTATGAAATTTTAAGCCTAATTTCGTAGCCGGGAATGCTTCAAATTTTCCATTTCTAATTTAAGATGTTTTGAATATAATATTGATTCTATTTTATGTTTACGTGAATTACTGGCGACCATTAGATTAATAATGACGAATAATTTTGGTTCATCATAATTTTTCGTTTTGGAGTAGATAGACTAAACTATCACTCGGTTTACACTCCACCCATGTCTATTGAACAGGTGAAGAGGCTCATCCCTTGTTTCCTGTTTAGGATGTGGTTTCCGGCTTTCTCTTTTCCAAACTTTTCACTCTTACGTAGCCCCCTGCTCATCAGTGGCGTTACCGCCTTGATCGGGGTGATATGATTAAAAGAAAAATGTTTGTTATTCTAACTTACTCGGATCGTCAGTCTACGGCAACGAAGATAGAGTGCAGATCGGAAATAATGAACAATAATAGCTGACAATGATTCCTATTGAATGAAACTAAATAAGGATAATGTTGTTTTTATTTATAAAAGTATAAGAACAAAAACAAATATGGCGTCAAAAAAGTAGAAAAGGATAAAAGTTAGCTCTATATTGCTAGACTTGAACTTCTGCAGAAAAATATTAACCACAGAAAATGTATATTTGATTAAGTCAATATTCAAACTGAATACATTTTTTTTTAATGATTTTGCATTTCATTGCCTTCAGTGATTTTTCATATATTGATTTTATTAACATTTCTCTTGTTTCGATTTAAATATTTTTTGTAAGAGTTTTCATTGCTTCCCAGAGATTCCTGTTTGTATAGTGTTTTATATTCTCATATACATTTCATTCAATTATGAGCCATAAGTGTTTTAAATTCTTATCTGAAATAACCTGGAAGTCATTGCATTAAACTTGGTCTCTCTTTCTTTTCATTCTGTCTGTTTACTTTCGGAAAACAGCTTCTTTAAAGTTTTTCTTGCATCCAGGTTTTGCTTATAATTCTTGGTTTTATCATATATTTTTGTGGCATTTTAAAGGCCATATTATTTCCTATTTTTGTTTCCAATTTATTGATTCTTCAGTTAAACTTTTTCAAAATATGCAACGTTGTATTCCCACCACTAAAAATAATAATAATATATTGTTTCTCTTTTGAGGTCATATATTTTTTACGACATATGTAAATCTTTATATTAAAACTGAAATTAAAATTTGTTACCTATAATTATACTAATGTATTTTACTATATACTGAAAAATCCTCGAGTTGGATAACATAATCTTACTGTAATAAATAAACATAACCATTGGACTCTAGCTCTCTCCCCACCCCTGTATAACCTTCCCTTTCTCTCCACCTATGTATCTGTCATCGCACCTGCTTTCTATTGTTCCTTTCTAACTAGTTTGTACTCCTCACTCTTTTCTAATTAATCTTTTTACATTTATGTAACCTCCTGCACATCAGTGGCGTTTCCGCCTTGCTCGGGGTGAAATGATTAAAAAAAAACAAAAAAACAAAAAAAAAAAACTATAATTCACGGAGAGTATTTATTAAATATATATTCTGAAAATTGTCCCTATATTAGCCGGTGCTTGATAGGAAGATATATACCAGTCAGTTAAATGCTTAGGCGATTATGTCTTGAAAGTGACGGAACTGACTGTGCAGAAAATTTTCCCGTAGTAGGTTGTCATTACTTTCTGCGGTAGACTAGTTGCCAACCAAGGCTATAGAACGTAATCTGTCCTGCTATTTAACCCATAGCTATAGGGAGAAACGATGGAATTATGCCTTTCCCAAGGGTATTTGTTAGCAAGTGAATATGACCAACCTAACTTGAACTCGGTTTTCTGATTAACAGTTCCGTGCCATTATCGATTGCAACACCTGCACATCCAACCTTACAGCATCTGGCATTACAAAATGTACACCCGTCTAAGTACTGTTTAGGGTCGATGTTGTTCAAGTTCGGCTATCGTACCGGGACCGGTTTTTTAATCTGAACTGGTTGTAGGTTTAAAGATATCAGATATCAAAATTGTTAAATATATCGATGTTAGACAACATAAATTATTTTTTTTAAATGCCATGTTGTGGCTCTCCACAAAGTCACTTTCTTTACCCGTGATACCTTGACAAACATAGTGGAGTGGTTTTTCTTTTTTTAGACGGATTATCACTTAAGTCTACTGATGTACGTTGTCGTACAGTGGATATCGGCTCGGAACGAAACATCCGGGGGCCGAGTACAAATTCCAGTGGAATCCCTTGCATTCAATTACGCTCAAATACCTTTGGGAAAGGTATTAATCCATCTCTTCCCTCCAGTTATGGGCTAAATAATAGGACAGTTTGGGTTCTAATAGCCTTGGTCGGCAACCAGTCTAGCGGAGAATGTAATGGCAACCTACTGCGGAATAATCTTCTGCCCAGTCACTCGTGTATCTTTCGAGACATGATCGCCCAAGTATGTATCACGTATGGCATTTAACTGACTGATTACTTAAGGCTAAGCAGTTCACTCTATTCTATACGGGAAACTCACCTTAATAAATATATTTATAAGAATATATTAAGTTAGCTTTTTTCTGATTAGTATTCTTTTGTTTCTCCTTCTTCAAAATTGCACGTAAGACTATGTAGCGCTTTTGATAGACACCAGTTCATCAGAATGCTCAATCAATATTCAAAGGTGTATACAATACTCTACTGTTTTTCCCAAGAAAAATCATGAAAATACAGTTTACGGATATCAAGGAAAATGAAACTCTGGAGAATCGTGAATATATTATGTCCTAAAGAGTTTGACTCTTCATTTTGCGCTCTATACATATCAGCTCAAAGTTTTCGAATGTGGATGCTTTCTCGAAAAGTAGAATAGGAACTTTTTTAATCATTATCTATCCTCCATATTTTGAAACTTTTTCCTTTTCTTCTGTTAATTCAGTAATATACTGCCTTGCGTGGCTCTTGGGCCTTATAATGGCTGAATAACTGTTTTAAAGCTCTCAGGTTTAATTTCGTTCATCCTTAGAAATCATCAACTTCAGATTTGACATGATTCTTAGAGGTGGATTCCATTTCCAAAACGGCATGACTCGAAAGTCTATGACCCAAGCTTTCCAATATATTTTGTTGATCTTGTAAGACGTTAACAATACCATAATCAAATTGTCAAATCAAGATAGAGATTTTGATTTCATTCTTATAAATTTTTGAACTTGGACAGAAGCTGAAGGAAGTGAGCCAGTAAAAAAAAAAAAAAAACGATTTGTAGTGGTTAATTTGGATTAATGGGTGTTTGAAATTTCTAAGAAGAAATAACGGATATACCACTATCCTTCCCCCGTCCAGGACACAAAAAACATGTCTACAACTTGCGATGGGTAAATTATCACTATTTTATATTTTTCATATCACGCACGCGTGTTGTTTTTGATTTTGTTAACTGCGCAGGTTTATAAGTCCCACTGTTGTGCTAAAAACACAGGGTTTAGAGAATATAGGCGTTGGTTAGTTGCAGTGACTTGACCCAAAGAGTTGTGAGTTCAATACCAGGCTACATCAGTGGTGAATAAATAACTTAGAGAGTTGGCTTAAAGGGAGATAAAGCTTGACTACCAGAAGCGGCTTTGCACAAGGCATGACAATTTTATACCCCAGTGTGCCCATATATTCGGTTTGTAATCTGAAACTTTTCGTTGTCAGAATACCGCCCGCCGGATTCTTCTCCTCAGTTGCAAGAATCACGTCCCATATTGGTCCTTTAGGCACATACTGGACGAAAATCTGCGGGTGATTCGTCCGTCCAGAACAATGCCTTCGACGTCTGTCGAGAATGTAAGTTTTAAGGCCCTGCATGTATTTTGAATAGAGGCCTTAAGAGGGTCTTGCTCTGGGAGGAAAGCTCTTTTTCCAGGGCCTGCCTATCTACTGCACAAAGTTTTTATAATATAGTTCCAGGCTTCTTTTTTCTTTTCATTTTCCACAGCCGGGCTGGGAGTAGGGTGTGGTGTAGAATGTGGAAGGAGCTCTTGTTGGAGAAGAAGAATGGCTCCTTACTTTTGCCGAAGATTCTTTTGCTTTAGCAGGTGAAGCAGGGAAAATTAAGTCTTAGTGGCCACCAGGGCCTTTTCCGCCTGCTCCGCTTTGCTTTCTTTTCTTATTTTTTGAATCTGGCGACCTGCAGGACAGTTGCCAGAAGCGACCCTATTAAAGGTCTTGGACCCATCCAAATTGATCAGCGCGGCTTGCTCGTCGTCTTTTACATCCTCTATGATCGTGCGGATCAAGTGTAGGTTGCTCTGAACTGTTCGGCCCTTCACAGTACAAGTCTGTTTAGGTCCCAACAGAATCTCAGCAACTGACTGCAAACCCTCCATCAGGATCTTGGCCAAAATCTTTAACTCTGTGTTTAGAAGAGTTATTGGTTTGTAATCCATCTAAGCCCCTCTCAACACATTTGACATTTTTCACACCCCTAGAGATGGGGATAGAGGAACTGACACTGCCAGTACCAGTTGTTGAACACCACCGTCAAAATCTATAGAAAGATGTGCGACAGCCTCAAATGCAATTCATGGGGTAGACCATTGCTCTTAGACTTGCCACTGCTGACCTTTAATGCCAAGTGAATTTTGCCTTCCGTGATCTCATCCTCGCAGCTAGCTGCTTCAGTCGGTGAAAGGCGAGGAATGTCAGCTAAATAGCTAGGCAGCTCCTCATCACGGAGATCAGGCTCCTTGGTAATGCCGCTGAAACGCCTCGCTCATACCCTCGGTCGACCTCAGGATACACCCCTCCGAGGTCTTGACCTCTCGAATAAATTGATCGCCACCTCGACGGATCTCTTCTTTACGCAATTTTTTGCCCATGCTCACGGCGTCGTTAGACATCTTGTTTAACAAAAATGAAGCCAACAGTCCACATGTAAATAATGTAAATAAATTCAGTTTGGTCTTGCAAAGTAATTGACAAGCACATCCGGCCGCAGGTGAGGTCAACAAAGGACGAGGGTGATTGACAGATATATCGGATCGAACATGATGTGAAGATGAAACGTAAGAAAGTGACAACCAGCTTGAAAAGCAATTGACCGCTGCTTGTGATTGACAGATACATCCGGTGGCATACATGTCAATAAAGAGACAAAACGCAAACGCAAACATGCGTGGAAGTTTTAAGATTATATAAAGTCTAGAATTTCTGGCTGGAGACAGAGACCTCTCTCTGGATTCCGATTCTCGAAGGCTACTCGTGTGCTTGAACTCTCACAGGCTGCTCTCCTACTCTACACAAGTACCACAAATGAAGAATAAAAATATAAGATTATTTTTTATATATACGAGTTCCTTGTTGTTTGTCCAGATCCAGTGGCAGTATATAACAATTTACCCATGCTTAATCATAGATAACTGTAGATATTTACTAAGTTTTCCTAAGTCTGGTACAAGGCCTAAATAATTGGGTACCAAATAAATATTTTAAAGTGAGAATTTTTTAAATAGATTTGCTTAGTCTTAACTGTCGAGAGTTAATTCGGCCTATCAGAGTAAGAGTGAGTTGGTTTACAAAAGAAAATGTCCTTCCTTTGCGACCCTCTCCGCTTAGGTCAGGTAATCACTATAAAAAAAAGGCTGCTACTATGAACGAGGAGAAGGTCTTTTATCATGTTAACTCCCCATTTCCATCATCCTGTCACTCCGAAAAGGTGGCTATAAATGCGGAGATAAATGGGAGATTCGCGCCTTAGAAGCCCCAGACTACATACATGTTTGCCTCATCCTGGTAAGTCCTCATTACTTCCGACAGAATCGATCTATGGTAGGCGCAGTATCTTTCTCGAATACTGCTATTTGTTTATTTTGACAACAATTTCTTTTTTCTCAATTATATTTCTTTTTTATTGTTTAAACGCAAATATACGTAAGCATGCTGTATTTACAAGACTTTGACAAAAATGTCGGCTTTGAACACTCATTTCATTTATTTGTAAACCGGAAAATATATACCATACGGCCAGCCCTCAAATGAAGCTGTCGTCTTCAGTTTCTGGCTTCAAGATGTTCATTGAAATTCAGCGCCAAATTGATCGGTCACTGAACGGATTCTATAAAAGTCGGAAGCTGGAAAACACTCCGGTGAGATCGATTACGACAGTGACTAACAAGAATCAATTCATCGTATACAAATATCGTTGATAAATGATTGATATGAAATATTCAAATAAAGTATAAAGGATGGAATATATGAAAAACAGTTGGATGTTTAAAACCTTTATTTCCTTATGATATATAGATATAATGTCTGTATATAACATAAACTATAATATATATATATATATATGTCGCGTATTCGCTGATGGGCTGATCATGTTTTGAAAATAAAAGTTTTCTATAACTCTAGATACATACACTACCAGCCATTATTATTAGGCCATCCCAGTTTTTTTAAATTAAATGATGTATTTCATACTATTTTTAGTATTTATTGCTAAGTGGATAATTATAAATGAAAATAGAATGGTTCGTTTTTAATACTGCACAATAACATCTGCATCAAATGAACTGTTCTGGTGTCCAGTTTTTGTGCTCTTGAAATGTAGGGAGCTGGTTAATGTTTCTTTTGTTCTGCCTTGTGTCAGACTTAACCGAAATCCCTACAGCTTACAAGTTTTATGCTGAAAAATATTCATCAGAAAGGTTCTTATCAGAAAGTTAGTCTTCGGCAGGTTGGGATGTGTGGATTAGTGTAGAAGAGTAATAAAATATACAAAGAATGGTGAAGCACGAACCAGAGTTTGGCATGCTGGCCTTTTGTGCAAATCGCGGAGCTATGGTATAACTGGGTATTTGTTTGATCTAATCCAGTCTTTCCTCTCTAACCGCACATTGAAGGTAGTATTAAACGGTCATGCCTCCCGAAACTACTATACGAACGCTGGCGTCCCTCAAGGCTCTATCTTGGGTCCCACGCTCTTTCTGATCTACATTAATGATCTCCCAGATGCCATTAGATCCCGGGTAGGCATGTACGCCGATGACACCACAATCTACTCTCGCATCGATCGTGTGGGCGATAAAGCGAACCTCGCTGCCGAGCTTGAAAAGGACTTCCAATCCGTGGTGGACTGGGGTAGGAAGTGGCTCGTGAATTTCAATGCTTCCAAAACGAATTGCTGTCAATTAACCACCACAGACAACCGCACCTCCCTCCCATTAGCATGGAACAAGCCTGCCTCCCAGAGAGTAAAACACTACGCCTGCTCGGCCTGACACTCTCAGCGGAACTCAAGTGGAATGACTACGTCGAATCCATTGCTAAATCCGCTGCTATGAAGGTCGGCTCTCTGTGCAGGGCCCGGAAATTCTTTCCGCCTGAATCTATCCTGCACATATATAAATCTACAGTCAGCCCGTGTATTGAATACTGCTGCTACATCTGGTCGGGTGCCCCTGCTATCCTCCTCGGGCTTCTTGACAAAATACAGCGGAGAATCTGTAATGTGATCGATACCGACTTAGCTGACCGCCTGCAGTCACTCTCTCACCGGTGTGACGTTGCTTCCCTGTGCATCTTCTCTAAGTACTTTCACGGCTTCTACTCGGATGAACTTAAATCACTGGTGCTCCCTAGGTGTGAATTTGCACAAGATACTAGATTGGCAACTAGGTCCCACCCCTTTACAGTGAAACCGACGAAATGTAACCGCAATTTCTACTCCAACAGCTTCTTTTCTCGCACTTCCCGCCTGTGGAATTCCCTTCCTCATGATTGCTTCCCCGACGGCTACAACCTCCAGGAGTTTAAATGTAAGGTCAATAGATACCTCCTAACACACTAACTCGCACCCATTCTCTCCAATACTTTTCCCACGCACCTCCCAACTCGTCTATCACCCTCCCTCTGACATTTCCTATACCCAATCGCTTTATGTAACCCCCTGCGCTATAGTGGCAGTGGACTGCCTTGCTTGGGGTGATATGATTGAAAAAAAAAATTTATATATATATATATATATATATATATATATATATATATATATAAGCTAAAAAGTCTGCCTACTTCTACCGAGCGCCCATAGCTCAGAGGTAGAATCGCCGACTGACGCCAATCCGCCGTTTTTCAATACTGGGTTAAAAGCAATCGGAATCTAACAGTATTGATGAGCTGTGATACAGCGAAACAGATCTGTCTGTGGATGACTATATATATATATATATATAATACCTATAGAGCCCGACAACCTACCTAGGTTTCACCTAAATGGATCGTTTAGGTGAAACCTAGGTCGGTTGTCTTGCTCTCTAGGTATTATTTATTCCGCTCTACCTAAGTATTGAGCGCTTTTTCGTTGGTTGATTGCTCGTGTCGGAGTTTTTCTTTGGGCAGCGTGCTGACTCGGTCTGAGCTCTTTTGACTGATGTTCATGTACTTAGCTCTTTCTTTTTTAAAACCATTTTTTCCCTTCTTCGTAAATACGTGGAAGGTTTTTCGGCACGAATATAGTTCAAAAGCTTGCCTTGTAGGTAATGATTTATTATACAATCTACAACCCATTTTTCACATAAGGTCGCAAGGTGCTAGCTGCTCTATACATGGTAAATGTTCTGTAGTTTCATAAGTTCAAGCATCTACAGGATTCGAACCTATGCTTCTCTTATATTGAGGAAACAATCTGTTTCGAATCCTGCTGAAAACTATATTCTCGTTACTCTTTCGAAAAACGTAGAGGGATAGACGAAAATATATCGGTAAAAAACAGAGGCATCTACTGAGACATGTACAATCACTAAATATGTGGAACAATGGATAAAAATTAATTATTTCTTTTATATATGATATAATGTAATTAATAATAGTTAATAATAAATATTAATGATTAGTATTACCCGATCTATTTATCGACTGTTTGCAGTACATTTATACATATCGTAATACAAGTGTATTTTCATTAACTGCAAAGAGGCATATTGTATGGTTGTCAGTAAAAGGGACATCCTTAGATGCAAGCTACACATTGGGGGCGTCAAAACGAAGCAGGAGCGGAAATATAACTTTTTTAATAGCACAGTATCAGATGAGGGAAATTGCATCACAGAAAACCGACGTCACTTTGGAATAGTGGAAGAAAATACCAGAAATTAAGGAAAGTATCAATACATAAAAAAATGTTAAAATCAAGAAAAACGTGGTAAACTGCTATGCTTATCTAATCTCTTATATGGCAGTGAATGTTGACAAATATTCTGAAGAAAGGTATGGTTCTCTCGACAAATTATGAGAATACCTTGGACAACACCTGTGTGTGTTTTTTTAAATCATATCACCCCGAGCAAGGCGGTAACGCCACTGATGTGCAGGGGGCTACGCAAGAGTGAAAAGATTGGAAAAGAGAAAGGCGGAAACCACATCCTAAACAGGGAACAAGGGATGAGCCTCTAAACCTGTACAATAGACGTGGGAGGAGTGTGAACCGGGCGATAGATTAGTCTGTCTACTCCAATAGAAAAAAAAACAAAAATAAAAAATAAGAAAAAGAAAAGTGAAAAGATTGGAAAAGAGAAAGCCGGAAACCACATCCTAAACAGGGAACAAGGGATGAGCCTCTACACCTGTACAATAGACGAGGGTGGAGTGTGAACCGGGCGATAGTTTAGTCTATCTACTCCAAATGAAAAAAAAAATAAATAAAAAAAAGAAAAGTGAAAAGATTGGAAAAGAGAAAGCCGGAAACCACATCCTAAAAAGGGAACAAGGGATGAGCCTCTACACCTGTACAATAGACGAGGGTGGAGTGTGAACCGGGCGATAGTTTAGTCTATCTACTCCAAATGAAAAAAAAAATAAATAAGAAAAAGAAAAGTGAAAAGATTGGAAAAGAGAAAGCCGGAAACCACATCCTAAGCAGGGAACAAGGGATGAGCCTCTACACCTGTACAATAGACGAGGGTGGAGTGTGAACAGGGCGATAGTTTAGTCTATCTACTCCAAATGAAAAAAAATAAATAAGAAAAAGAAAAGTGAAAAGATTGGAAAAAAGAAAGCCGGAAACCACATCCTAAACAGGGAACAAGGGATGAGCCTCTACACCTGTACAATAGACGTGGGTGGAGTGTGAACCGGGCGATAGTTTAGTCTATCTACTCCAATTGAAAAAAAATAAATAAAAATAAAAAATAAGAAAAAGAATAGTGAAAAGATTGGAAAAGTTATTGTCCAAGGTATTCCCATAATTCATAAGACAAGAGGAAGTCTTACGGAAAATAAAATGTAAAAGTAACCTCCTGATATTTATAATCAGGAAACGGTAAGTTGAACCTTCTGGAAAACAAGGAACGAGGGTATGGTGAATTTAACACCCGGAAGGCACGAATAATAAAAGAAAGAGCAAGTAATATAATGAATGTGATCTCTGACGGAATAGCCAAACACAAACAAGGAGGGACGATGAGGAGTCAGGGATTGCTTAGAGGAACAAAAGGCAGGAATTTGTAGGAACAAATTTAAGACTTGAATAATCCTGGCCCTCCACAAATGATAGCTACAATAATGAACCGTTGGAAAGAATCTTTTGACACGGCAAGAGAGCAGCAGATAATACATAATCACGCCATATTTAAAACATGGTTGACTTGACTGATGGCGGGATTTGTTCAATGAGAATCGTATTATCGAATTTCGATTTTATTCATAGCCAACTTATAATGACAAAGGACCACGAAGAACAAAACAAAGCTTCGGGGTATCTACTTTCTCATATGATTTCAGTCCATCAGAATAAATTGTTAATATTTTCTATCATAAATTTTGTGAATCGATTCTTGAATTCCTTTGTATTTGATTATTAGAGAGACAATCGTAGCCACCATATTGGGTCGTTAGTAACACAGACCACAGAAAACTTGATTATTGGATTGAACTGACCCATTATTTGATTCTCACATAAATAATAATGCTCCTGCTATTCATCTCGAGGTTTTTGACAAAATTCAAACGAGAATTTTCAAGGTAATTGATCCCGACTTGGCGGCTCGACTTCAGTCACTTTCTCACCGACGGAATGCGGCTTCCCTCTGCTTTACTACGAATATTTTCATGGCTTCTTCTGTGACAACATGATCTTACCCGGGCTGCTAGATTGGCATCTAGGTCCCACTCTTTTACCATAAAATAGTCAAATGCAACCGTCACTTCTAGTCTTTCACTTTCTTTTCTCACACTTTCCGCCAGTCTTGTTTTCTACTCAATCAAAACAAAATAGTCCATTATTTATGATAGAGTGACAGGCGGCTTTAAATATTTCTAGCTTCCCTTCTTTCTAGCCAAATCCCCGTTTGACGGACATTTCTCTTAATAATAATTTAAAAATAGACGCTGGTATCTTATTTATGGCAACTAAGATTCGGCGATTTCTTTTTTCGGTTTTGATCGTTCGATAATGTGCAAATGAAAAATGCAATTTTATCACAATCGCCATAGTTTATCGGGCATCTGAATGACATCAACACATAGTATCTTTTCTTATCAGCTTAATCTGATTGTCTGTCTGTCTGTCTGTCTCCATTTCAAACTACGCTTCCTTCCTTCCTTTCTTCTTCATTTAATTTTCTTATTAATTTTTACAACTAATATCCATTTTAATCCATTTTACAACTATTTTCACAGGTTCTGCTTTGAAGAGATTATTTCCCTGGAGCCCTGCCCATAGGAATTCACACTTGCTGCTAGATTGGCATCTAGGTCCCACCCTTTTACTGTCAAAATAACTGTTACTTTTACTCCCCCAGTTTCTTTTCTCACACTTTCCGCATGTGGAACTCCCCTCCACATACTTGCTTCCCTGATAGTTACGATTTCCAAAAGTTTAAATGCAGCGTCAGTTGCATATTCTATCTGCATGATTCCCATTTTTCTCTCATCCTTTTTCTGACATCTCATTTTCTCTCTTTCTTTTTTCTCACTGTAACCCCCTGCGCGCCAGTGGTGTTTTTGCCTTGCTTGGGGTGAAAAGATTATAAACAACAAAAGCAACAACAACAACAACAACAACAACAACAACAACAACAACAACAACAACAACAAAACAACAACAACAACAACAAAACAACAACAAAAAAACTACATCCTTATACAGAAATGACATAGGTATGAGTAAAATTATCCCAATACTTAATTTCAATCGTTTCCACCGACTGAATCCGCTAATCAACTGTTTAAACATGTGCTTGTAAAAGATAGTCTTTTATTCCTCTAAGCAACCCCTGACTCCCTCATCGTTCCTCTTTGTTCGTGTTTGGCTGTTCCGTCAGAGACAACATTCAGTATATTATTTGCTCTTTCTTTTATTCTTCGTGCCTTCAGGGTGTTAAATTCACCATACCCTCGTTCCTTGTTTTCCAGAAGGTTCAACTTACCGTTTCCTGATTATAAATATCAGGAGGTTACTTCTAGATTTTATTTTCCGTAAGACTTCCTCTTGTCTTATGAATTATGAGAATACCTTTGAGAAGAGATGTGCTTGTAAAAGGTACTGCTCACAAAAAAAAAAAAAAAAAAATCTTGCGATATTTGGTGAGTAAGTTCTGTTCAAAATATTCATTTATAAAAAAATACAAAATATGACAGGCAGACTAAAATCGAGACGAGGACGGCTATTCATTGTCCTGCCTTTAAATCTCTTTAGTGTCAATCAGACCAAATTGTATGAATATTGTCCTGTCACCAAAACTTTACATTTACACCTCTCTCTTGTACGACGAATATCAAATACTACAATTTCTCTATGAAGTCTATCTTTTTTTCATGTGCCGTGCCCATTCAGGACGTAGGCGATCATGGCCATCTACATCTTCCCATCCATTGTAGCTCTCTATGAATTTTGTTTTATTACTTCTGCTAAGCCTTACACTGCCATCCATTTGCTTCAGCCCATCAAGTATATCATGCACTGTTTTTTTCTCTCCCTTTTTCTCTATCCGCCTTGTGAATATCATATTCTCTAAGCTCTCTATCCTCATTATGTGTTCCAGAAACTTTAACTATCTCTTCTTGATGTTACGTATATTTTTTTTTCGTTTCTATTTTCTCCAAAACCCCGTCGTTGCTCACATATTCGATCTATGGTAACCCCAGTATCCTTCTGAAGAACCACATTTATGTTGCTTTGAGTCTTTCCTTCATCTTTAATAGGATTGTACAGCATTCGTTGCCATAAAAGAGGACAGATATCACGTAAAAATCCAGTACTCTTTTCTTTGTTTCAAACGAAATTTTCTTGTCTCTCAATACCCGATCGAGCTTTTGGATGTTGGATTTCAGGTATTTGGATTTCAGTGTTGAAACTTCCGTCCTCTGTTAGAACACTTCCCAGGTATTTAAATTTCTGCACCTGATTGATTTGAGTATTTCAACTTCTAACTGGAAATTTGGGCTCCTTTTTTGCTGATGACTTGCATTCAGTTTTCTTGTAGTTTACATTTAACCTTTTCCTCTCGCTATGCTTCGCTAACTTCTGTAGGAGGTCATGTTTTTTATTTATCATGTCTGCTTCATATCTCATATTGTTAAAATTCTAGTCACTAATGAATCCTGGCATGACTTCTGGTTCTCTTAGAATTGCCTCCTGTATTGATTGAATAGATCCGGTGAGAAGACACATTCTTGTCTTACAACCCTTTCAACTTTTGTATATTTGCCGAACTTATTTCCTGTCGTTATTCTGCCAGTATAGATTCTTGATGATGTCCATACAATTGTTATTTTTACTGTTTTTGCGATCATCGGAATGGTAATAACAACAATTCAAATTTCGTGGGCGTCGTTTAAATTGCTCAAATCTTGAGTTAACAGCTTTTATCCTGATCGGATCAAACGACCCGATACATAGGCGGTTCCATAACGTACACGCAACATTCTGCTCAGTCATAGGTTTTAAAAAATATCATTTATCTAAACTTATTTATAAATGGAACATTGTGTGAGTGTGTATGTCTGTGTGTGTTTGTGTGTGTCCGTTACTTATAGACTCCGAAACGGCTGAACCGATTTTCTTGAAAATTTACACAGTTGTACTGTAAGCGTCTGTGAGTGTTCTTAGCTAGGTTTTGTGTCGAGGTACCTCCGATAAATATCGAAAATCGATAATCGAAAAAATCGGTTTGTAAAAGGAGTGGTCCGATTTTAATCAAATTTGATGCACTCATAGACAAAGACATAAGAAACGACATTCAGAAGTTTCAAGGTTGCAGTTCTTACAATAGTGCAGCAAATCGCACACTCCACCCACGTCTATTGAGCAGGTGAAGAGGCTCATCCCTTGTTCCTTGTTTAGGATGTGGTTTGCGGCTTTCTCTTTTCCAATCTTTTCACTCTTACGTAGTCCCCTGCGCTTCAGTGGCGTTACCGCCTTGCTCGGGGTGATATGATTAAAATATATATATATATATATATATATATATATATATATATATATAAGGCAAGATGGTTCTGTGTGTCTGTTTATCTGCTTGTGTGTCTGTATTTTTTCAGCCCTTTTATTTTAGTTTTTGTTTCGGGTTTGGCTCTAAGTAGGTATAATTGTAGTTCTTAGTCTCAGCCATTTACTCAGAGGACTTATTTAACCTTCAAAATTCAGTTTACGACGAAAAAAACTTATTTGATATCGATAGCAGGAAATCAAAATTTGACTTACATCCATTCATTTTACTTTCAGTCTACGGTTTCGCTTTAACTGGAAACAACTATTGCTTTTTAGTCTTTCGTGCCAACGTCCAAAGAGTCTGAGCTCCAGGACCATGGATTAGTTTTAAAGCTTTCATGACACCCGAGCAACGCCGGGATATAATGCTAGTAGGCAATAAAAAGCAGTAAAGTCTACTTGAATGTTTTTCAAAAGAAAATCTCTTATTTGGAGAAAAAAAGCAAGTATCAGAAGACAAGATGAAAGATAAGAATCGTCGTCATACTATAGCAAAGGAAATTCTTTAGCCTCTTTTCGAAGTACAATTTAACATACAGCTTAAGAAGACTGTAGTGTGCCAATCCAATCGTTCTTTTATTTTTACGGGCAACAGTAATTTATAGTTTGTTTAATTTGTTTATTACGACTCATCAAACAGCAGGTTTTGTAGGTTATTTAAAGCCAGAAAATAATTTGAGGTTGTAACGATTTTCGGGAGAGACAATAATGTTCTATCAATACATGTCTTACTACTTAACCCATAGCTGGGGGAGAAAACACGTTATTCATAGCTAATCAAATTTGATAAACAAAAATCAGAAATGGATATAAAGTGGTGGATCAATTCTATACTAAAGTCAATATATAAATTGATCTCAAGTTTTGGTCACGGCAATTTCTATACATTTATATTTCGTCAGTATTTGACATTTTTTTTTCGGCTTAACAAATCTTTGCAGTTTATTTAAAGCCAGAACATATTTTTAGATTGTTAGAATTCTTTTTTTTTTTGATATAATAATGGTTTAGTGACACAAATTTCACTAATTAACGCACAAGTGGGGAAGAAGAGATGGATTTTCAATTTTCCCAAGCGTACTTGTGCGTAAGTGAAGATAACAAACTCGACTGGAATTAGAATCCGGCTGTCTGGTTAACAATTTCATTATCCATTACACCACTCGCACACTCAAGCGTACAGCACCAGGTATTTCCAAAGAGTTACCTACCTTGGTGCCAGGGTCGACGTTGTTTCAATTGGGTGATCGTACCAGAACCGGTGTTTCAACGTGATATGGCCGTAAGCCCTTTGGTAACAGTCAGTTAATTGCTATACGTGATACACGCGTGGGTGATCATATCTCGAAAGAGACATGATTTACTAGACAAAAGATTTTCCTGTAGTAGGTTGTCATTGCTTTCTGCGGTAGACTGGTTGCCAACCAAGGCTATAGAACCCAATCTGTCCTGTTATTTAACCTATAGCTGGAGAGAGAATAGATGGATTAAGAACCTTTTCAAGGGTATTTGTGCTTAAGTGAATGCAACAAATTCGTCTGGAACAATAAGAAATCTAATACAATTTTCAGTCATGGAGAAAGGCGTTTGAAGTTTAAGAACCAGTGTTGGTTTGTGTTTGATGCGGTCATAAATCAAAAACCTTCTTAAAATAAAAGATAACATTACACTGAGTCAATAGCTAAATCCACTGCTAGGAAGGTTGGGTCAATGTGTCGGGCCAGGAAGTTTTTCCGCCTGAATCCATCGTGCACATATACAAATCAAGCATTCGTCTCTTCTTAGAATACTGCTGTGATATATGGTCAGGCGCTCCTGCTGTTTATCTCAGTATTCTCGACTGGCTCTAAAGGAGAATCTGTAATGTGATGGGGGTACCGACTTGGCAGCTCGACTCCAGTCACTTTCTCGCCGGTGAGATGTGGCTTCCCTCTTTCTAATCTACAAATATTTTCATGTCTTCTACTCCGACGAACTTAAATCACTGGTTCCACCGCCACAAGAATTTACCCGTGCAACCAGACTGGCAACAAGGTCTCACCCATTTGCAGTTAGATCAACCAAGTGCAGTCGACAATTCTACTCCAGCAGCTTCTTTTCTAGAACTTCCCGCGTGTGGAATTCCATTCTGTATACTTGTTTTCCTGATAGCTCCAGTAATTTAAATGCAATATCAATACCCATCTCTTATCCACTTGACTCCGTTCTTTCTACATCAACCCGTGTATATTGTTCTTTTCCTTTCTCTCTACCTTCGCAACTGTCTTCACACCTGCATTTCCATCCTTCTCTTGCCCTTTCTCTGACACCCCCTGTAACTGATTCGTCTTTTTCTTCACTCTATTCCTATCTAAACTATTATTTTTGTGTAGCCCCCTGCGCATCAGTGGCAGTACCGCCTTGCTTGAGATGAAACGATTAAAAAATACCTGATGAAGGCCGGGGGTCCAACAGCAGAAACCCTGTGATAACAACAATAAAGATGAAGACAATAGCACATATGTTAATAATGGTATCAAATATGCATTGAAAGATAACTGTCTAAATACGTACACGCATATACAGTCACACACACACACACACACACACACACACACACACACACACACACACACAGAGGGTGCGATGGGTAAATTATCGCCATTATATATTTTTAATTTTAAGCATGCGCGTTGTTTGCTTTTCATTTTGTTGACTGCACAGTATAGTAGGGTCAGTTGGGTAGAACACTATGACGAAATTTAAATCCTCCAAAAATTTGGAAACGACATACTGTACTGCTTGGAAATCGTGCCAAAAACTGCAATACTAACATTTCAGAGTGTTCGGGTGTCAATCTGAAAACAGCGCAAAGGATCTGGAAAGAATTGGATGAGTCTAATGGTGATTACGAATGTGTTTGGAGTGATCATGAGTGATTTCAATGTTATACTTCCGTTCACCTTCTCACAGGGCCCCAGACTCAACACAGAGGCCTACATCAAGTTCTTTGAGTAGATTGTACTACCCTGGGTCAATAGAAACTCTGACAACAGGACTCTACACCATTCTATGCAAGCAGGAGAAACAAGTCAAAGCTGTCAAACTGCAACCCCCCTTGATTATTAAACTCCCTGTAAAACCATAGACTAATTGAAGTCAAGGATTATGGCAACATTCACCAACTTAAATAAGGAGATCTTTCAGAAGAGTTGCAGAAGATTCCGAAGTCGTCTAAATGTCGTTGTTGAAGCCAATTGCAATTTTAATCCAGAAATTTACTTTTTAGTATTTCAATTTTAATTTTTTCCTAATTTAGACAACAATTAATTCCTCCTGGTTTGTGTATATATAATCATCCATCTCGCCCAATATATATATATATATATATATATATATATATATATATATATATATATATATAATCAAAACTCTTAAATCTGAGTCATCTAAAACGAGGAGTAGATGTAGAAAAAGGAAAGTTACATGGTTTAACTCCCCCATTCTGTAGAGTTTCTAGCATTAACATTGGTAAATATATTCTGAAATTGGTAAGTAAACATTTTCATATCAATAACCACCTATGCACAATCTTTAATATATATACTAATAACAGTAGTCATTCTGGCCCACATAATATAGATAATATCAATAACTTTCATAATTGACAGAATTTAAGGAATTTAGATAAAACTAATATTAAAACTTGTATAATACCCTCATACAATCGCAGATCTATCAACTTTCCGGGGAAGGCAAATGTAAGTTTACCCACATGATTACCAAGCCAACATATCCCCCAGAAGTAACAAAAATAATTATCAAGTTTACACTGGAGTTACGGCGGCAGAATTTAAACAAGGTAACTACTCCCATAAACATTTCTTTTCCAACCCCAATCAAAAATTTCAAACTTCTCTTTCCCTAAGGTTTTGGGAAATGAAAAAGGAGGAGCGTAAAGCAATAGTAATTTGGAGATTGACTGGTTGTTTCCGCTCCCCAATAACCTTTACGATAGCTTTGACCGGACTTTAACTAAGTTAAAACTTAGTTAACTCACCACCCTTACCTTTTTTTCTTTCTTTTTCTTCAGTTGCAGTAGATAGACTAAACTATCGTCCGGTTCATACTCCACCCACGTCTATTGAGCAGGTGTAGAGGCTCATCCCTTGTTCCCTGTTTAGGATGTGGTGTCCAGTTTTCTCTTCTAATCTTCACTTTTTTTCAATTGGAGTACTAGACTAAACTATCGTCCGGTTCACACTCCACCCACGTCTATTGAATAGGTGTAGAGGCTCATCCCTTGTTCCCTGCTTAGGATGTGGTTTCCGGCTTTCTCTCCTGTAATCTTTACACTCTTGCGTAGCCCCCGGCACATCAGTGGCGTTACCGCATTGTTCGGGATTAGTTGAAAATATTAAATATTAAAATATCCTAAGCAAAATTTGGACGTTCGCACGAAAGACTAAAAAGCAACAGTTGCTTCCAGTAAAAGCGAAACCGTAGCCTGAAAGAAAAATGAATGGATGTAAGTCAAATTTTGATTTTCTGGTATCGATATCAAACAAGTTATTTTCGTCGTAAACTGAACTTTGAAGGCTAAATAAGTCCTCTGAGTAAATGATATCATGGCTGAGACTAAGAACTACTATTATACCTACTTAGAGCCAAACCAGAAGCAAAAACTAAAATAAGAGGGCCGAAAAAATTACAGACACAGGCAGATAAACAGACACACACACAAGCCTTATATATATATATATATATATATATATATATATATATATATTATCGATTTTCTGCACTATTGTAAGAACTGCAACCTTGAAACTTCTGAATATCGTTTCTTATGTCTTTGTATATGAGTGTATCAAATTTGATTAAAATCGGACCACTCTTTCAACTTGCGTTTGATTTTGGTATCCCCCACCTGTATTTTGGCATTTTGGGTTTCTCTTTTTGCTGATGTCCATGCATTCAGTTTTCTTGCTATTTATTTGAAGTCATTTTTTTCACTTTTCTCAGCTACCTTCTGTAGGAGGTCTTGTAGTTTTCTTTCCGTGTCTGCAATCAGCACTGTATCATCTGCATACCGTTCAAATTGTGGCCTCCGATAAAATATCCTGGACTAGCATCTAGGGTTGTGAAAATATTCTTGCTGTACAAGTTGAACAGATCCGGTGAAAAGATATTCTTGTCTTACGCCTCTTTCTATTATCTGCTGAAATTGTTACCTGTCGGTATGCAGACAGTTTATTGCCAGTAGAGATCCTTGCTTACTCTGATATCTTTCCTAAAAATGTCGAGGTTGCTGAGCATCTCCATCAATTCTTTGTGGCGTATCTTGTAGAATGCGACAAACAAAATCGCCAATAAAGAATTGTAATAAGAAGAAAGAATCTATCACTACAAAATTCCGAAGAGTAGAGCAGAATCGGCCCGCAGCCTTCACGGACAGAGCTACACTTGTGACCCACGGAGAAAGAAAACGAGAAACCCTTGAAATACAGGAAGAAGAGGGTCAGATGAAATTCTGAAAAAGGGCCCGATAGATGGACCCAGAGTTGAGTGCACTGAAGATGCGTTGCTTGCTATGTTTTTTTATGGAAATTGTTATGAACCAGTTTAAGGTCCGAAAAGAACAACAATATAGTGTGAGGAAGAGTTCATTCTGGAGTTAAAGGTAAAGACCCATGACAGAAATACTTTGAATAATTATTATAAAATGCATGTGTAAAGGGTTTTAGAATATTCTCGAATTCGAATTCAAACGCATAAGCCTACTTTTACACAACGATATATTTTTCTATAGTTTCTTAATAAGATGCCTACGTTTGCTTTTCTATAGTGACGGAGAAAAAACAAAACAAACAAACAAACAAGCAAACAAACAAACAAACAAACGCTTCGGCATAAAAGGTTTTCCGGAAGTGATTTCTGTTATTTGTAAAGGATATGGATCAAGCAAATCCAGGAAAATTTTTATATCGAAACAGAGATAGATAGATAGATAGATAGATAGATAGATAGATAGATAGATCGATAGATAGATAGATAGATATGAACAGACTGAGATAGATAGATAGATAGATAGATAGATAGATAGATAGATAGAACAGACAGATGAGATAGATAGATAGATAGATAGATAGATAGATAGATATGAATAGACTGAGATAGATAGATAGATAGATAGATAGATAGATAGATAGATAGATAGATATGAACAGACTGAGATAGATAGATCGATAGATAGATAGATAGATAGATAGATAGATAGATAGATAGATAGATAGATAGATAAGCAGGGATAGATAGATAGATAGATAGATAGATATGAACAGACTGAGATAGATAGATAGATAGATAGATAGATAGATAGATAGATAGATAAGAATAAATGACACAGAAGCAAAAATTTCTGGATGTAACAAATCCTACAAAGAGTAGAGCGCATTAATCAATGTGTTAAAAACTAGTAAGAATCGATTTTTGGTAAAATATAGGTACCCCCTCCCACACTAATTCGTTGAAGAAATAGCACAATATGAAGAAAAATGCCTCAAACCTAATAAAAACGAAGTTTTTCCATCAAAATGTTTATGTTGCTATTAAGAGGAAAAAAATCAAAGTATTTTTTAATTATCTTTAAAAATTTTGTTATCCTTTCAAACACGTTCGAAATTTTGCTAAAATATCTTGGTGAAATTTTCGTTTGCGTGTAACCAAATCATTACGAGAGTTTAGAATGGATAATATAATATTACATAACTCATTTTTCCGGTAAAAAACGCATTAATTTAACAATGCTCTATGAATAACGTCTTAGGGGCTATATATATATATATATATATATATATATGGGCAGCAGTCTCTCTTTTTTGCAGGTTTCATTAAACATTATAGACAGGTTGTTATGTTTAAGTATTTTATGTAATTTTTCATGTGATCTTCTGATTTCTTTCTTTATAGGACATAAATTATATAAAATCTGTCCAAATGTTTTATTTATCCAAGCACTTTCGACTATACGTTTACCCATTTTGGAGGATGGATGGTGTTATTTTACGTGTTACGTGTAGCCGTATGTGTTACGTACCGAACACGGTAAGCATGTTGTGAGCGTTGATGTTATTGAAACTTTTTATTAATAAGGCATTAATTAACTTTAGTCTTCAATTTTTTTCGATGTGAATGATGCTATAATATTTGTGTTGTCAGCAAGTATGTTCCGAATAGGGTTTGGTAGGTCTCAGTGTGTGTTTAAATGAGATCGAATTGAGCTTCGTTGAAAGAGATGTAGTGTGAGTCTTCGAGTCAGTTTCATAGTGGTATGGCCGATATAATCATTCACAAAATTAGGATCAAGAACGCAGTTCTTCAAAAGACAGTATACTTAGCACTACTATATATATATATATATATATATATATATATATATATAAGGGCACCTTGACGGGGTGTAATGGTTAACAAGCTTGTCTCGTTAGAACCTATTATTACAACTGAATATTAAGTTCGATCCTCACCAGGGTGCACCATACTTTTGGCCTTGTGCAACATCTAAGTGGCGCTTAGAAAATTATATATATATATATATATATATATATATATATATATATATATTGTACTGAGCAAAAGTATTAGGACAAGAACTATTTTATCTTTTATGAGGCATCAAAATAAAGTTTAAAATCACCCCTGTCCTAACACTACCGGTAGTGTGCAAAAGTATTAGGACAGGTGTGATTTTTCTAAAAACCTCACTGAAATTCAAATACAGGATGAAATTCTTTATAAGAATTATTTAGCTAAAAGGAAGATGTAGAAAGGCTTTGGAATTGGAATTGGCCCCTACAAAGCCCTGATCTCAATCCTATTGAACACCTATGGGATATTTTGGATAAAAAATTGATAAATGTAATTTTACTTCGCAAGACACACTTTGGGAACAAATACAAGCTGCTTGGCATGAGATACCATTAGATACATTGAAGAAGCTTGTTATTTCAGTGCCTGACAGAATGAAGGCTGTGATCAAAGCAAAAGGCTATTATACTAAATATCAAATTTATTTTGTAACAAGTATTTTTTTTATCTTGTTAAAGTATTTGCAGAGTAAATCAAATAAAATTACTTTAATTAAATTGTTTATTTTCTGTCAATATGCCTCATAAAAGATAAAATAGTTCTTGTCCTAATACTTTTGCAAAGTACTGATAGAAAGAGGCGTCTATTCACCGGATCTGTTTAACTTGTACAGCAAGAATATTTTCAGGACCCTAGATGCTACTCTAAGATATTTTATCGGAGGCCACAATTGGAACAACATACGGTATGCAGATGATACAGTGCTGATTGTAGACACGGAAAGAAAACTACAAGACCTCCTATAGAAGGTAGCTGCGGAGAGTGACAAAATATGTCTTCAAATAAATAGCAAGAAAACTGAATGCATGGACATCAGCAAAAAGATGGGGGATACCAAAATCAAACAAGTACAAAAGCAAGTTGATATATATATATATATATATATATATATATATATATATATATATATGTGTGTGTGTGTGTGTGTGTGTGTGTGTGTGTGTGTGTGCAGGTTTCATTGAGAATGAAGTACAAAAGTAGGTACAAATACACTTAAATACCTAGGAAGTGTTCTAACAGGAGATGGAAAGTGCGAGACAGAGATCCGAAGGCGAATTGGCATGGTGTAGGACGCGTTCCAGAAACTGAGTAAAGTACTAAGACACAGGAAAATTTCCTTAGAAACAAAGAAGAGAGTGCTAGATTGATATGTGATGACAGTTCATCAATATGGCAGTGAATGATGGACAATAATATCGAAGATAAGGAAAAAACTTGAAGCAGCGGAAATGTGGCTCCACAGAAGGATGCTTTGGATATCATGGACCGAGCATGTGATGAGATTTTGAACAGAAAATTAATAGTGAGCATCAGGAAGAAACAAATGAATTTCTTGGGACATGCAATGAGGAAGGAGGGCTTGGAGAACCTGATACTGACAGGCCAGATTCAAGGAAAAGGAGACGGAGGAAGGCAGCGGATAACATATTTGAAGGACCTGAGCAGGTGGATGACGGAACGTGGGTTGCGTGGTGTAACAGGAGAAGACGTGCTAAGAGACACCAGGGATAGGGAGACGTGGAAAGCCATGATCACCTACGTCCTGAAAGAAAAGGGCACATAGAAGAAGAAGAAGAAGAAGAAGAAGAAGAAGAAGAAGAAGAACGAAAAGATGTAGAAGAATGTTTGATAGATAATTACTGTCGTGAAGGGTTGTTTTTAACATTTTCCATGAGTTGGAGCCATAGAGATAGATTAACATATTAATTAATATTTCTGAATAATATTTTAATATTTTCTTATGAAGTTAACGCTATCAATCAACTGTCCCATATTCTAACGCACCAGCTCTCGTATTTATAAAAGAGTATCAAACCTCTCTTTATTATTTCGAATGAATAGCATAAAAATGTCAGTGTATCAGGTTAGGATGTGCGTTGTAGTGCAGTGGATATCGACTCGGAACTGACAAATTGGGGTGCCGAGTTCGCATTCCAGTTAAATTCCTTCCATTCACTTACGCGCAAATACTCTTGGGAAAGGTATTAATCCGTCTCTTCTCTCCAGTTATGGGTTAAATAATAGGACAGATTGGGTTCTATATCCTTGGCTGGCAACCAATCTACCGCAGAAACCAATGGCACCCTACTGCAGGATAATCTTATGCCCAGTCACGTCTCGAAAGGAGACATGATTGCCCAAAGCGTGTATCACGTATGCCACTTAACTGACTGACTACATAAATATTTTGTTAATTTTACTTAAATCTGATTTTTTATGAAAAGGTTATTTCGAGTGGTTTGCTGCTTTCTCCAGTTCTTCATACAAATTGGCGGTACTGAGAAATTTGGCGATCATGTCTCTTTCGAGACATGACTGACTGGGCAGAAGATTATCCCGCAGTAGGTTGCCATTGCTTTATGCGGTAGACTGGTTGCCAGCCAAGGCTATAGGACCCAATCTGTCCTGTTATTTAACCCATAACTGGAAGGAAGAGACGGATTAATACCTTTCCCAAGGGTATTTGCACGTAAGTGAATGCAATGAATTCAGCTGGAATTCGAACTCGAATCCCCGATTTCGCGTTCCGAGCCGATATCCACTGGACCACAACGCACATCCTCTTGGAGTTGGCACTGACTTTTGCCAGAAAAGAGACTGAACAGAAGAAGTCGCTGGATAAAGATAAAATTGGTAAAAGAATCATGGCTAAAGATAGCAAGTTTGAGAAACGGATCCAGAAGTAGACATGATAAAAAATCAAAATATTCAAAATATTTTAATATAGACAAATATTCAAATACACTCCTGATAAAAAATTTAAGACCACTTAAAAATCTTTAAAAAGAATTTTTTTTTATGGATAGATTTTAAACTCCTCCCACTTAAGTTTACCAATACTACAATCTAAAAGGTTATGGAAACAAAAAGCTACATTCCAAACATTTTATTTAGAAATTTACATTTTTATAAAATTAGGCGATTTACACATGATCAAAATTATAAGACCAGGGGTATAAATTGTTAAATCTATGGCAATGCCAATGTTTTTAGTTCAGTTAGAGATTAGTAATCACTGCGTAAAGGTGTTACCATGCCTAAAGCAAGCAAACTTACCAAAGTTGAGCGTTCTCGAATTCTAGAATTCCATAAGCAATGTTTGTCACAGCGGGCGACCGCAGCTAAGGTAAATCGCAGTAAAACTGTGATTTGCAACTTTCTAAAGAACAGTGAGAATTATGGAAAAGCAAAATACACTGGTAGGCCCCCCAAAATTTCTCCTGTATTGAGTAGGAGAATAAGACGGGTTGTTATGAAAGACGGGGGACTTTCTTCTAGTCAAATTAAGGCAGTCACAGATGCTGATTGCAGTCCCGTAACCATCAGAAGACACTTATGACAAAAAGGCATGGTAAATAAAAAGCGTAAACAAATTCCTCAGCTGCTTCCACGTCACAAGTTGGGCCGCTTAAAGTTTGGTCGTGAATACCAAACATGGGACGTTGAGAAGTGGAAGAAAGTCCTGTTTTCTGATGAGAAAAAATTCAATCTCGATGGTCCTGATGGCTTCCAACGATATTGGTATAACAAAAACATGCCTCCTGAAATTTTCTCCGCACGTCATAGTGGTGGAGGGTCCCTAATGGTATGGGGTGACTTTTCTTACAGAGGGACGATGGAGCTCCAGGTGATGCAGGGTCGTCAGAGAGCGGCTGGTTGTGTTAAGATGATACAAAAAGCATCTTTTATGACGGAGGGCCATCGTTTGTGTGGGAATGGATGGTTATTCCGACAGGATAATGCTGCAGTCCATGTTGCAAGACGGACCTTGACCTTTCTACAAGAAAATGGGATTCATCTCTTGGGACATCCTGCATGCTCACCGGACTTGAACCCAATTGAAAATGTTTGGGGATGGATCACAAGAGATGTTTATCGAAATGGCAAACAATATTCAACAAAAAATGAACTTTGTGAAGCCATCTTCTGAAGCTGGAGCAACATCCCCCGCACCTTAATGGAAACGCTTATTTCTAACATGCTCGACAGAATTTTTGAAGTCATCAAAAGCAGTGGAGGTAGACTTCATTATTAAATTTGGTTGGTGAATATTTTCATAGACTTTTTGAACAATTTCGTAGAATTTTTGTCTCTCGTCTTATAATTTTGGTCATGTGTAAATCGCCTCATTTTATAAAAAGGTAAATTTCTAAATAAAATGTTTGGAAGGTAGCTTTTTGTTTCCATAACCTTTTAGATTGTAGTATTGGTAACCTTAAGTGGAAGGAGGTTAAAATCTATCTGTAAAAAAAAAAAATTTCTTTTTAAAGATTTTTAAGTGGTCTTAAATTTTTGATCGGGAGTGTATGTATTATAAACTTATCCATTTATAACCGTCCAGTTTTTAAAGACACCGCTGTAATTGCTTAGATGACGTAATATTTGACAAACAAAATAATTACCCATTTTCCATTTTTAAATTTTAGAAAATTATTAAGAAAAAAAAAAAATTCAGTTTGCAATTATTATAGTTAAACTGATTTTTTTTAAATGCATTAATCGACTATTATGACTGAACAAATCGAAATTTGGTATAAACAAATTTCAGCGCATTAATCGAAAATACATTAATAAGCATTAATCGAATGCATATTAATCAAGAGATACCTGAATATAATTAAGGCCCTATTAATAAAAACATTCAATAACATCAATTATGAACACGCTCACAACATGCTTACCGTGTTCGGTACGTAACACATACGGCTACACGTAACACGTAAAATGACACCATCCATCCTCCAAAATGGGTAAAAGTATAGTCGAAAGTGCTTGGATAAATAAAACATTTGGACAGTTTTTATATAATTTATGTCCTATAAAGAAAGAAATCAGAAGATCACATGAAAAATTACATCAAAAACCTAACCATAGCACCTTGTCTGTAATTTTTAATGAAACCTGCATAAAAGAGAGACTGCTGCCAATATATATATATATATATAAGTAAGCAAGTAAGTAAGTAGCTAACCTAGAGCCAACGGACCAACCAAGGTTTCACCAAATGGATCGTCAGGGCAAATTGGCTTATTAGGCAGAAGTAAGGAGGTATTATATAAGATACTCCACAACCACGTGATTAACAATAGAAGACACCAAACACTCTTTATTTGCTCTGCTATTGCATTGAGCGCTTTACGTGTTAGGTTCCTCGTCTCGGGTTTTTTTCTTTCGACTAATGTTCACGTGCTTAGTTCGTTTCTTTCCCCCCCCCCCTCCGCGTTTATACTCGGTGGGTTTTTCAAGACGTGTTCAAAGATAAATTCACAGTTATATATATATATATATATATATATATTTTTTTTTTTTTTTTCATTTTTAAACGAGTTATTTCGCCACCTTGGTTTCTGCCATAAGTGGTGTCTTCAGGCGATTTTTAATAACTGATTTTACCTTTTACCGTTTTTCTTTTTAAGAACGCTCTTGTAACGGTGTTTTATTTGAACGTTCACGTGACAGAGAATTTATGAACGCGCAATGTTTATATTAAAACGAATTATGACGTTTTCATCCATGGTTGTATGAACCTAAGTGGTATTTCTTAGTGTGGATGAATTTTGTCATAATTTCCGTTCTTTCATTTAACAGTTCGTCTTTATTTGGGAATATCATAATTTCTAATTTTTCTTCTTGGCATAGTCTACATATTTGTCCACCATTGTAAGGCTTGGCTGTTTTTACAATGCTCCACGTTATGTGTGGATCTTTTTCATATTTTGATTTCAATTTCCAGACGTGGTTAGCCAATTTTGTATTGTTTTTTAACTTTTCTATTTTAAATGTAGATCTGTGGTTGAACCACCTGGTTTTAAAAGTGTCTTTAAATATAGTTTGTTTTGGCCATCTGGCCTTATAAATTATTTCTTTTGTGTTGCAGAGACCTTGAAGTGGATATTTATTTTTGTCTCTGCAGTTGCATTCTTTGTTGGTGGTTTTGTTTTGTACGATGCTATTTAAGTTTCTGGCGTTTTTTTTTTTATTAAACTATCTAAATTAATAATGCAACTATAACTTAGTTTTATTGTGTTTCTGTTGAAAATTTTGTTTAATTCTGATTCTTTTGGAAAATGCTTATCTATTAGTTTAATATTATGTCAGTATGCTCTGATGGTATTTATATGTACATTTTGGCAAAATTAAATGCTTCCAGTAAACCTTTCTCAGATATTGATGGGTAAAAGTTTTTTATATCATATTTGATGAATGTGTATTTACTTTTGCATTTAATTTTTGGAACCAGGAAATGCAGTCATGAGTGTTTTGCCACTGGTTTGCTTGCGTGGCTGTTCTTAACAAGTCGCAAATATTTTTTTGATATTTGATAGCTTATTTTGCCCACTTCTGTTTTTGTAGGGTTAATTAGTCTGTATGATGGATTGTTGTTAAAATCATTTGTGGTTCTTCACGGCAAGGAAAACTTGTTTTCCAGTTAATATTTGTATTTTATTACTTTAATTTAATTTGTCTGTAATGATTTTAGCATCAAAAGTTCTACAATATAATTGTTTAGAACACTTTTTAATACAAATGTGTATTGGTCTAACTCTATTAGGACAAAAAACTAAGTATTAAACAATCAACAACACATATATATATATATATATATATATATATATATATATGGATTTTTTAAATTTAAAAAGTCCCTGAAGAAGCTTGTCAAAGTGAAACATTAATTAAAGACACTTTTTTCTCACCTGTTTTGCATTCATTGCATTCATATATATATATATATACACTCAACACCTTGCTTTTCTAAATACATTTTTTTCTTTTTATTTCTCTCACCGATTTTTGCCGGCGTTCCCTCCCATCTGCACATCCGGCACACATTTTCTTTGCTCTTTCTCCCTTTTCCCTTCCTTCCAGAAAAAAACAGAGTAATGGTTACATTTTATTGTGGTGGTTAGATTGACAAAGAATGCGAGTTGCTCACTAGCTGTTGTAAAGATGTGAAGGACAAAATAAATTTCACTAGCAAGATGAATGGTAGAGGTCGAGACAGCTCACGACAATCAAATAAAAATCTATACGAATACAGATTCTACGGAAGAGGAGAAAACGTGACCTGCTTGTTGAAGATGTGAACTCAAAGTCACCAGACCATAAAATGCTTTCAGGCTGACCACCTCTAGGATACGCAAAAAATTATCGATTATCTGAAACGTTTGAAACCAAGAAACATTTCTTGAAGCAAATCGTAGCTTCAGTTTCATAGCAGATATGACCAAGTGTTATATATTACCTGGCTTCCAACGATCGTCTTGTCATCAATGATAGTAACACTGATGTAGGGTAATGGGCAGCCAAAGAGATATCGCATACATACAAAGAAGCCGACGGGGATTATTCTGTTTTTCCTCTCTCTTCTCTTCTCTTCTCTTCTACTCTGTCTTTTATTTCTCCGGACTATATTCTCGTGTATATATATGTATATATATATATATATATATATATATATATATATATATAACCTCAAAATTCCTACACATTTTTTGCCTTTTCGGGTTGTCGCTTAATTGACGTCATCTATGGCCAGAGACATCTGTCAATCATTTTCGCCGGCTATCGTTTTTGAAGCCTTTATTGTTGCCTGTGTTTTCTGCCTTTGATGTCAATCATATCTTTGTCGGCTATTGCCCGTATTTGATGTTGTGCCCCGTCGCCACCATCTACAGTCAGAATATATTTTTTGTCAGTCATATTTTTGCCTGGCTAATATATAACACAAGGATATAAAAAACATATTTGAATGATGACTCCCGTAACCACTTAAACTCTTAGATATGCCACACACACTGGAGCTGTAGCAGAAATTGGTGAGACTGGGGCAAAATAGCCTGATTGAGCCCACCTCCCTTTAAACTAATTGAAATTCAAGCTCCCCTTCTAAAATCGTTGCCCTAACAAAGTTATAATGGCAAGTCTTCCCTGTGCTTTATGAGAGTTTAATTTTATTTCTCTAGGAATAAGAACCAGGAATTTAGTTTTCTTTATCATAGACTGGCTACTTCTTTCTTCTTTTATGTGCCCTGTCCTTTCAGGACGTAGGCGATCGTGGCTTTCTACATCTCCCTATCTATGGTGGCTCTTAGCCCGCTTTCTCCTGTTACACCGCGCAACCACCGTTCCGTCATCCACCTGATCAGGTCTTTCAAATATGTTATCTGCTGCTTTCCCCTGTCTCTATTTCCCTCTATCTGGCCTGTTGGTATCAGGTTCTCCAAGCTCTTCTTCCTCATTGCATGTTCCAGGAACTTTAGCTGTCTACCTAAAACTAAAACTAGAAAATTCAGCCCGAGCTGCTATTTAGCCCATAGCTGATGGGAGTGAAATGAATTCTTACCCTCCCACCTTTCATTATTCGCACTTAATATTTGTGTGTGTCTCAATTCAGAATGAGAATATAACTTTTCGGGCGAGACCATCGAAGCCTCACATAAAAATAAACCTATAATATTACCAGTTTTGATTTTGGAAGAGTGGTTGGAATAGAAATTTATCAGGTCGTTTTTTGTTGGTAGTTTTTTTGTAGACGTCAAAATTGAGTTTGTTGTTATTTTTGTGTAATATGATATCTACAAAAGGAAGAGTATGATTAGATTCAGTTTTGAAGGTAAAATTTATAGTAGATTCAATGTTATTGAGTTTGTTGACAAGATCTGCTATGTTAGTAGTTTCTGGATAGATAGGAAGGGAGTCGTTTATATATCTAAAGTAGGAGAAGTTTGGTGGTAAAATGTTTCTGAAACAATCTCTTTCCAGAAATTTTAAGAGCACTTAGAATATACAGCCCCAGTAATTAACAAAAGAAGAAAAATACATAGAAAGCACATTCAGAAACTTGCATTACCCGTATCACTTTATTCACAATGCAAAAAGAAAGGCACATAATATATACAACCCCAACAAAAGAAACACTGTTAACAATAATAATCTAAACAATAACAAATACATCATACTACCACCCAACCAACTACCTCGAAAACTATTATGAACATTATCAGATCTAAAAATAACCGAAATCATAATGATGAACAAGCAGGTGTATAAATTGCCGGGATCTAATGTACATTAGAGAAACAAGTACATATCTAAAAAACGTATATATGAACACAAAAGAGACATCACTAATAATAATCTAACAAATGCATTGGTGATTCACAGAAATAAATTCAACCACAATTTCGATTTTAAAAATGCCACATTAATAAAAAGAGTAAGCAGTTTGTTCAGAAGGAAAGTTCTCGAGAGCGCCGCCATCCACTACTACCAAAACATCAATTTACGCCCCGGATTTTTTCCAATCTCACCTTTGCTTATGGAAATTATACTAAAACAGACTAACATACATAATAAAAAGTCCAAAGAAAACGGTTGAATTCCCTATATATATAATTGTAATTTTGTTATTACAATGAATTTTAGATTAAATCTTTTGTAGAGTGATATAATGCTTTTATAAACAATTTTAATAACAAAATAACAATATTAAGCTCTACTCTGTATTGAGCATTTTTTATAAAAGTAAATGCAATAAGCAGTAGGTTTTTAACATGTCTTTCACTTCCTTGCACACACACACACACACACACACACACACACACACACACACACACACACACACACACAGTAATGCAGAAAATCGATAATATATATATATATATATATATATGAAAGGCAAAATGTTTGTGTGTGTGTCTGTTTATCTGCCTGTATGTCTGTATTTTTTCAGTTTTTGCTTCGGGTTTGGCTCTAAGTAGGTATAATTGTAGTTCTTAGTCTCAGTCATGATACCATTTACCCAGAGGACTTATTTAGCCTTCAAAATTCATTTTACGACGGAAAAAACTTGTCTGATATCGATACCAGGAAATCAAAATTTGACTTACATCCATTCATTTTTCTTTCAGTCTACGGTTTCGCTTTAACTGGAAACAACTATTGATTTTTAGTCTTTCGTGTCAACGTCCAAAGAGTCTGAGCTCCAGGACCATGGATTAGTTTTAAAGCTTTCATTACACCTGAGCAACGCCAGGCTATGCTGCTAGTTTATATCTAAACCTAATACATGTGAATCAAGCTGAGCACCAAAGTGAATCGGACTGAGTTGTGGTTTTTCGGTATTCATGTAAGAAGAGTATAAATGAAGGGTCAGTGTTTTAGGAACAGAGATTCTAAGATATGCAAAACCTCTTCTGGGGTCTAATACCAGCAACACGGGTAGTAGACTAGAGGATCAAATTATCATGTACCTTAGGTATTACTTATTTTTACAGTTCGAACATAGGGAAAAGTATAAACACAGGAAGCATTTTAAAATTTCTTGATATGAAATCAAGATCTCGACAGAAGCTGGGAAATCACCTAGGAAGCTAAACTTCTTAAGTCTCAATCACCGTGGAATTTCTTGGCTTTTTGTCTTGCGATTATCGTAACCGGAGTTTCTCTTCTCATCTCTCCTCATTGGTTTTTTCACGCTGCTTGGGTTGAGATTTAAAACTCCACCCTCTCTTTTTCTTCCCACCGTAGAAAACTTTTGTGAGTTTAGTAACCAAATTATCTTTGCGATAAAGGATGCGTATCTTTCGAATTTATGATGCGGTAGAAATCTCAGAAGAACTCTAGATCTGACACTTACCAAATA
Source organism: Ascarosepion bandense (assembly GCA_037127315.1). Classification (NCBI taxonomy): domain Eukaryota; kingdom Metazoa; phylum Mollusca; class Cephalopoda; order Sepiida; family Sepiidae; genus Ascarosepion; species Ascarosepion bandense. The sequence continues at coordinate 320,967 of JBBBDQ010001504.1, forward strand.
AGTGACCAATGGAAAATAGAAATGGCACATATTTGTCTAGACCTTTCAAGCATCAGAATAAGTTTCAGAAAACACGGTTATCAGGCCAAATTTGGATTACGTAGACCGTATCGTGCCTTTGCCCGTCGGCAAAAAAAAAAAAAAAAAAATTATCCAAGAAGGCAAAACAAAAAATTATCCTGAAGGCAAAACAAAAGCCACACCCTGAAAACAAAAATAAAATTAGATCAACTAGTTTCTATAGTTCAATTTATTTTCATCGTAGTTTCTTTTCTATGATGAAAATCATCTCATCGATATTCAAATATATGCGTGATTTTTACGTTATTAATCATTACGATAGAGTATCACTGTTTTATATTGTCTCATATTGACTCTTTTAAAACAGAATATTTTAGACTTGAATAATTAAAGAATACCACACAATATTAATATTTTATCTGATCTCATATTTTAATCCCGTATTTTTTAATACGTTGCATCTTTAGGCATCCAAAGATTAAATGACAATGTTAAAAGACTTCCTTATAAAAGGAAAAGTGCTTACTGATCCTCATATTTTAATCAAACGTTTAAATCTGAATTCCTAGGAGGCATCCAACATTTTAAATATAATTGAGCTGGCTAGATGTAACAGTAAGTCCTATGCTAAGAGTTTCTTCTTTCTCGCGTTAACTCACTTGTGGAACTCTTATCCAGCTCCATGCTTTCCAGCCAACTTAAATCTGCAAAAAATTCAAATGCAATGTCAATCGCTATCTACCCCTTTTGATTTGTCCTTTCTCTTTCCGCTCATTATTAATGTTTCTGATCCTGATTATTACCCACTCTGTAACTCCTTGTGTCTTAACTTCTTTACTGCCTTGCATGGGGTGTTACCGATTTAAAAAATAATTTTTGTAAGGACTAGTAATTAAATATAATAAATCGATCAGGATTTTTATGGTCTGTATCATTAATTATCGATCATGAATCGATCATTAATGTAATTTTATTAAATGAAAAAATATATACTGTCCGGAATTAGTGATTTTTCCCATGTGGAAACCTAATCAAGATTTTGCTTTTAGAAATTTCAATTTAAGTGTGTTGATTTTATTCGAACGGATTTTATTCAATCTTTGAATAGTTACATTATTTACATTGTAATGTAAATAATCTCCTAAGCCGGCTAAGCATAGGAATGAATACAATCTGGGAACCAGTAGGGGGAGTGCTAGAGAAAATTAGCTTCAAAGATTTGCAATATGAGCTTTGGTTAAAAATAGAAACTAGGTCATTAGGTTTATAAGTCCCAAAAATTCATACACTGATATCCTTTAAGAGACATGACTAAAATAGATAAAACGTTGGTTAGATCGAGATTTGTGAGTTCAATACCTGGCGACAGTAGTGGTGATCAAATAACTTAGAGAGTTGATTTAAAGAGAGATAACTACATGACATCTGTAAGTGGCACATTGTTAACGAGAATAATATACCCTAGTGTCGTGGAGTAGTTTTTCACACTGAATGTCATAATCCTGCTCTGTCGGTTGCTAATCGACTTAACGCACCCTAAATGTTAGGAACTTGGTAATCTTCCACTGAAAGCTGACTCCTTAGTATTCGGCTAACTGCCAAGTCATATCAACTGCCTAGTAGCTCTACTGAACTCTAACAGAACTCTAAAGAACTCTAGAACTTCTAAGAACTCCTAAGAACTTCCCAAGGACTTCTCAAGTTAACTTCTTGTTAACTCTTATTAATATAGGAGGGAGAGTCCATTATCTGAGGAATAGATGTGTTTCACCATAACACCTAGTGACCGAAATAAAGGGTTCGGTTCAAAATTCTAAGCACCTGAAGATGGCCAGAGCATACAACGGCTGAAATGTCGTGAACATGGCAATAAAGGTGAAGATTCAATAATAATAATAATAATAATAATATATATATATATATATATATTAGTCATCCACATACTAGCCCGTTTCGCGGTATCACAGCTCATCAGCTCGTATATATATATATATATATATATATATATATATATATATATATATATATAGGTTATAAGCTCCCTTTCACTAATCCAGATCTGGCCAATGAAAGAAACTAGCTGAAGAAAAAAGTTAAATGGATACTTTCCAATTGCGTAGTTTTATATTAACTTCATTTCGATTAGTAGATGATTTTTAAAATTTGAACATAGATTCTCTGCTTGAAAGTGTCTAATCGAACTTATACTAAGTCGCAACTTAACAATGATGGCAACTGATGTTGCATTTAATTTTTGGAGATTGTAAGCTACCAGGAAAACAAGTGAACGGACAGGTGTTTTAAAAACGGGAGGTGCGAGAAAAGAAACTAATCAATGTTCAAAGAGTCTGAGCTCCAGAAGATTATCCCGCAGTAGGTTACCATTGCTTTCTGCGATAGACTGGTTGCTAGCCAAGGCTATAGAACCCAATCTGTCTTACTATTTGGGGGAAGAGATGTATTATATTATTAAATAGTAATAAGTGGGGGATCAGATTATATATAAAACTGATCCCCCACTTTATTCCCAGTAGAGGCCTTAATCATGTTTTCAACTCTTATATTCAGTCAGTCAGTTAAGTGCCATACGTGATACACGCTTGGGCGATTATGTCTCGAAGGAGACATGACTGCCTGGGCAGAAGATTATATCGCAGTATGTTGCCATTACTTTCTGCGGCAGACTGTATGTCAGCCAAAGCTATCTCAATCTGCCCTGTTATTTAACTCATAACTGGAGGGAAGAGACAGATTAATACCTTTCCCAAGGGCATTTGTGCGTAAGTGAATGCAAAGAATTCAACTGGAATTCGAACTAGACAATCCGATTTTTCGTTCCGCGTCGATATCCACTGCACCACGTAACACATCCTCCAGATACCAGTTATTAGCTACCCAAATTGTGGACTGCTGTACAGATTCTTTTCTTCGGTGTATTTCTAATGTTTCTAGTTTTTTCTCATTGATGGGGAAAATTATCCAGCATTCATCGCCATATAAAAGGATAGACAGCACACAACAATCCAGCACTCTTTTCTTTGTAACGAAATTTTGTCGTTTCCCAGCTTATAGTGCTTTTTTCGTTAGTCCAAATCGTGTTCGAATCTCGGTGTCGCATGTTCCATGGGTGCATAAAACAATTCAATTATTCTTTTTTTTAAGTTTGAGATAATATATACGGTTGAAGACTTTTTGGCATGCCTGATATGAGTCATTAGTTCTGATGAGCTAAAAGCAGGCATGTTATCTTTTATTTACATGATTATTATCGATGATTTTTTGTTGGTATTCAAGCTTGGCAAATCTTTTGACTAAAATAAGCCGACACTGATCAAAGTTATAGGAATTGAAAAAAAATAAGAAAGTAATCATATATTAATTTGAATGATATTTGCATCTAATCAACTATAAAACATGATTATTCATATGGTGTCTTCGTTTGTGCATTTGAAAGCCCCATAAATCCGCTGTCGACATTAGCCCTGATGGATTAATTGTTTGTTCATTGAAGAGAAAATGGCGACCAGTGTCAAAATGGCGTCTATTGGCAAAGGGATTTGATTTTCTAATTATGGAGAAAGGAGTCCTACTTTCTTACTGATTCAGTAACTCACTCGATATCCCCATTTTTGTGATAAGAGTTCAATTTTCTGTATTACTTCTGTTGCAGCGAAATTGTTGTTTGATGATGGCAGCTGTAAATTGTGTTAGCTAAAAGGGTCAGCTTGTCATATTTCAATAATGAAGTAAGGATTCAGAAAGGAGAGAAATATGAATAAATAAATCAATGAAAGAACAGAGGAAAGCGACTGTAAAAGATAAAGGAATGTACACAGACATATGCAGGTATAAACATAAAAGGCACTCTCATACACATTCATGCGAATGACACGCGCGCGCACGCACGCACACACACACACACAGATGTGAGAGAGTTGCGTGTTTCTAAATAGAGTCAGAAAAAGACTTTAATCGCTCCCGGGTAAAAAAAAAAAAAAAATTAGCATTGTTTTGTTGAATTTCAAGGCAAACAATCCTTCTTGCCTCAAAGACTGGCACAATACAATCTTTCTCTCACTTGATCATAAGCTAAAATATATAGAAACTAGCAGTATAGCTCGGCGTTGCTCGGGTGTAATGAAAGCTTTAAAACTAATCCATGGTCCTGGAGCTCAGACTCTTTGGACGTTGGCACGAAAGACTAAAATGCAATAGTTGTTTCCAGTTAAAGCGAAACCGTAGACTGAAAGAAAAATGAATGGATGTAAGTCAAATTTTGAAGTTTGGCGAGAATCGGATAAAAATTGTGGATTTGTATAAAGGACATACAGACAGATAAACAGACACACACAAACAAACATCTTACCTATATATATATATATATATATATATATATATATATATATATATATATATATATATATCTGTATATATTATCGATTTTCTGCACTATTGTAAGAACTGCAACCTTGAAACTTCTGAATATCGTTTCTTATGTCTTTGTCTATGAGTGTATCAAATTTGATTAAAATCGGACCATTCCTTCTATAACCCGACTTTTTCGATTATCGATTTTTGATATTTATCGGGAGTACACCCGATAAATATCAAAAATCAGCACAAAACCTAGCTAAGAACACTCAACACAAAACCTAGCTAAGAACACTCGCAGACGCTTATAGTACAACTGTGTAAATTTTCAAGAAAATCGGTTCAGCCGTTTTGGAGTCTATATGTAACAGATCCACACACACACACACACACACACACACACACACACACACACACACACACACAAAGTTACATTTATAAAATAAGTTTAGATACATAAAAGTAATAATAATGGTACTCTTATCTCGCTTGCTTATTTTTATAAGCGCTAAGCTTTTTCTGACAAAGAATCACAAACTTTATAAAATGAAATCAGTTATGGCCGAGAGGTTTGCATTTTGGAATGAATTGGGAGATGTCAGACGAGGAGATGAGGCCTGCTGTTTCATCGTGTTGGGTCCTCTGTAAGCGGGTGTCATGCCTAGGAGATGTACATGTTCTCCTATTGTTTAATTGCTGGCCTTGAAGATGGTCAGTTTAAGGAATTCTTCTGCGTCTTAAACGTGACGCATCATTGATCTTTGCATCATTGTATAGAGTCAACAAGGCTCAAAGAAATAGGTTTGAACGTAGACAATATTTGAGATAAAAATATTTTCCTATTTACCATGAGGACGTAGATAATGATTATATTTATTAGGTAATGATTATATATATATATATATATATATATATATATATATACGTTTTTCCATTTGTAAACGAGTTATTACGCGACTTCAACTAGTGGTAAAAAACGTAGGCCGCGTTAAAAAATGGAAAATATTCAAAATTTCTACTATATAATTGTATTAAACACTTTCTAATACAAATATGCACTGGTTTAATTTTATTATGACCAACAACTAAGTAATTAAACAATGAATCAATGTATATATATATAGCCACACTGATGAACTGTGATACAGCGGAACAGGCTTGTATGTGGATGACTAATATATTATGCTCTCATTACGATTGAGCTCTCTGGAGAAGAAAATTTTAAAAACAGTTTCCATTTCTGCGACATAAGCATTATTCTTCAGAAATGAATTGAGTTCTTTCGGTAACTGGCGTGTGTATCTTCTTCTATGTGCCCTTTCCTTTCAGGACGTAGGCGATCATGGCTTTCCCTATCCCTGGTGGTTCTGAGCACGCATTCTCCTGTTACACCATGCAATCCTCGTTCCGTCATCCACCTGATTAGGTCCTTCAAATATGTTATCCGTTGCTTTCCCCTGTCTCTTTTCCCGTCTATCTGGCCTGTTAGTATCAGATTCTCCAAGCCCTCCTTCCTCATTGCATGTCCCAGGAACTTCAACTGTCTCTTCCTGATGTTCAGCATTAATTTCCTTTTTGCTTACATCATTACTAGGACCTCATCATTGCTCACATGCTCGATCCATGATATTCCCAGCATCCTTCTGTAGCTGTTTCAGTAGCTTCAAGTTTTGTCTTCATCTTCGAAGATATTGTCCAACATTCACTACCGTATTGAAGAACCGACATCACATAGCAATCCAGTACTCCGTTCTTTGTTTCTAATTGTCCGGTTTCTTAATACTTTACTCAACTTCTGGAATGCTAACTTCGCCATGCCAATTCGCCTTCGGATCTCTGTGTCGCACTTTCCGGCTTCTGTTAGAACACTTCCCAGTTATTTAAATTTTTGTACCTGCTTGATTCTAGTATCACCGACCTGTATTAGTTTAAGCGGTTCGAGAACCTTGTTGAAATATCTGATGCCACATTGAATTTTAAATAAAACTTCATGCTAAACGCTTTCTTCATACGTATCCATTGCTTGTAAACATTATATTTAATAAAAAATTACAAGTATTTAAAAACAGGGTTTACTTTTCAGTTATCCTATATATATATATATATATATATATATATAACTGAAAAATAAATATATATATCAGTCATCCATATACAAGCCTGTTTCACAGCTCATCAATGTGGTTAGACAAATCCACTTGCTTCTGGCGGGATCGAAACTCGACCGATTTAGTGTCAGTCGGTTGTCATTAATTGTTCTATTTTCTAGATTTGCCATATAATAATTAGAAAAGAGAGGACCTAAAGGACGTCATAAAACCGCATTGCAAATTTGAGAACTGCGTTTATTATTTTTGGTAACTATTGCCGTTGCCAAGCGGAGTTTTATGTCAACACAAAATAAATCGTCGGTGATGGTGGATGTTATAATATTTCAGTTTAAACAACCTCTCTGAAGATGGCTCATGTGAGCCGAAAGCTTAGAAGAAAATCAATAAAAAATTATCCAAATGTTGGAGAATTTGTGTCTTTATTTTCAACTGAAATTAAAGCCAAAATACAACGTTTAGAACGGCTCCTGATTAAACATAATAGACATTCATTGTCTCTTATATTTAACAGCATATATATATATATATATATATATATATATATATATTAAGTATGCGTTCTAAAGCTATACTTGTTATATTCTTATTTTTTCTAAATTGTTAGTCTTCGACGTGTTCCTAACATTAATCAGAATATGAAGCAAAGAAGAAGAGAACGTCTTGAATATCTTAAAAAAAATGGCGGAAAGGCAAAATACAGACATAAGAAAAAATGGTAAGTCAAACAGTGTTATTTTTACAAGTGGCAAATTTAGCGTGATTAGACCGTAAATATTTAATGAGATGACATTTTTTTACTGTCTGAATCAGGGTTCACTAGTTCAAGTCACTTATAAGGCTAAAGTATGTAATTTAATGACAGGGGAGACAATCAATGAAAGACTGTTCTAAATGCTTCTAGCAAAGAATCTGACGATCATTGATATTTTACAAATAGGTTATGTAACATTATGATCTAGAGTGCATTTTATAGCGATACGGCTGAATATAACAAATATATATTTTTTTAAACAATAGTGAATTTTAAAGCGAGAATGCTACTATATTAAAAAGTCTGGATTGTTTGCCCAAAAGGGACCAAACGAGTGAGAAGATGATAAAGGTGTCCTCACTAACTTGGCATGAATCAGCTCAGTTAAAGAGACAAACTCTTATATATATATATATATATATATATATATATATATATATATGTCATCCACATATAAGCCTGTTTTGCTGCATCACAGCTCATCCGTGTGGCTAGACATCCACTTGTTTCTGGCAAGGATCGAAATTCGACCGTTTTGGTGTCAGTTGGAGTCGCTTACCTCTAAGCCATAGGAACATAAAGTCAGAGATGGGAAATTTTAGCGTGTTATATATAAGCGGTGTATGCACACGGCCGTCGCCGAAAGAACTCAATTCATTACTGAAGAGTTATGCATAAATCGCAGAAGTGGTACCTGTTTTTATTTAAATTTTCCGCTCTAGAGTGCTTAATCGTAATGTAAGTATAATATATTGGTCATCCTCACACAAGCCTGTTTTGCCGTATCACAGCTCATCAGTGTGACTAGACATCTACTTGGTTCTGGCCAGGATCGAAACTTGACCGTTTTGGTGTCAATCTGCGTCGCTTAACCCTAAGCTATAGACACATGCAATCAGTGATGGGATTGTAGTTTTGTTATTACAATAGTTTATAAAAGCAAAAGGTAGTTGAAATTGCTTTAATATTGTTCAATTAAAAAATGAGATATAGGTAACCATGGACTTTTAGGATTTAGATTGCTGATGGCCTGTTGTCTAGACATGTCACTTTTTAATTTTGTCTGGATAAGATACATAGTGGGACCAAAGATTTTTTTTAAATGAGTAGACAATACTTTTTAACAGGAGGTTGGATTTTAGTTTTTCTTTTTAATTTAAAAATTTGATTTTTTCCTATCACATGAGTTTAGGTTAGAATTAGGATTAAATAATTATGGTATCAGTCAGTTAAGTGCCATACGTGATACACGCTTGGGCGATCATGTCTCGAAAGAGACATGACTGACTGGGCGGAAGATTATCCCGCAGTAGGTTGCCATTGCTTTCTGCGGTAGACTGGTTGCCGACCAAGGCTATAGAACCCAATCTGTCCTGTTATTTGTTTCATAGCGAGAGGGGAATAGGTGTATTATATTATTAAATAGTAATTAGTGGGGGATCAGTTTATTACTTCATAACAATACAAAACTGATCCTCCACTTTATGCACAGTAGAAGCCTTACTCATGTTTCCAGCTATTATATACAGTCAGTCAGTTACGTGCCATACGTGATACACGCTTGGGCGATCATGTCTCGAAAGAGACATGACTGACTGGGCAGAAGATTATCCCGCAGTAGGTTGCCATTGCTTTCTGCGGTAGACTGGTTGCCGACCAAGGCTATACTATAGAACCCAATCTGTCCTGCTTTTTAACCCATAACTGGAAGGAAGAGACGGATTAATACCTTTCCCAAGGGTATTTGCGCGTAAGTGAATACAATGGATTCAACTGGAATTCGAACTCGGCTCCCCGGTTTCTCATTCCGAACCGATATTCACTGTACCACAACGCACATTATGGTACACTTAGGTATATTGTAGTAAGAAAAACAAGTATTTTGTGGGTTATTTATTTTAGTAAAACATTTTTTAAAAAGTTATGTTGAAGTATAAGTTATAAATGAAACATTATAATTAATTGAATTTTAGAGAAAATATTTTGTCTGAGTCAGGTGCATAGTGGGACCACACAATAATTAAATAAGTAAACAATAATTTTTAACAGCAGGTTGTTTTTTAAACTACTTCATGAGTAGAAGGGCTGGAATGTTTAGGTTAGAATGAGAACTGAATAATTATGGTATATTGTTGTTAAGAAAACTAATTAAGTATTGTGTGGGTCATTTATCTTAGTAAAATAATTATAGATTTTTAAATTATAATAGAGTATAAGTAATAAATGAAACATTGTAGTCCTTCAAATTTTAAAAGAGAATTATTTTGTCTAAATAAGATACATTGTAGGACAATACATTATTTAAATTTGCAGACAGCAAATCTTCAACTGCAGGCTGAACTTCAAGGTTTATTTTACATTTTGTATTACCTCATGAGTAAAGAGGGTGGAATGCAGAGTTTGGAATCAGGATTTAATAATTATTGTATACTAAGGTTTATTATAGTTTATTATAGTTATTATTATAGTTTATTATAGTTTAGAAAACCAATTTTTTTGTGGATCTTTTATTTTGGAAAAATAATTTTTAATTTTTAATTGGTGCATAAGTTATAAAACATTGCAATTAATTAAATTTTAAAGATTTAAAAAAAATTATTTTATGAGTAAATAGGCAGAAATGTTTAGGTTAGAATTAATTTTAGGGAACTTTAAATGACCCATAATAAATTGATATGCCGTTAAACAAAGAAAAATACTTTTTTTTTCTAACATCTACCTAATATGGATGCCTCATCTCCAAATAAACTGGTGAATAGGCAATTATCTCTGTCCATAGACAGTTTTGTTTTTTCTTGACATTCTTTAACTTTATCTTTTTATACAGCACAACATTCAATCAAACATTTGACTCTACAAACAATTTATCATTCAGTCAGTTAAGTGCCATACGTGATACACGCCTTGGTGATCATGTCTCGCAAGAGACATTACTGACTAGGCAGAAGATTATCCCGCAGTAGGTTGCCATTATTTTCTGCAGTAGACTGGTTGCCAGCCAAGGCTATAGAACCCAATCTGTCCTGTTATTTGACTCATAGCTAGAGGGAAGAGACGGATTAATAGCTTTCACAAGGGTATTTGCGCGTAAGTGAATGCAATGAATTCAACTGGAATTCGAACTCGGCTCCCCGATTTCTCGTTCAGAGCCGATATCCACTACTCCACAAGCATATCATGAGTTACGTTACCCATAAATTTCGCAGGAGCACGTAGTTCAACCATCTTCAGGTTTGTTTTGAATTCAGCGTTTTCATTCTCGTAGAGTGGTTGCAACCTCAAGAAAAATCCTACCCATTAAGTCCTGCTATTTAATCTATAACCGGGAATGAGGGGGCGAAAAAGAGATGGATTCAGACCTTTTCTGAAGGGCAAAAAAGGGTGAAAGTGAGCGTGACGAACAAAGGCAGAATTAGAACTTGTATTGTCGATTTCATTTTCTGATTTTGCTAACTGCTACATTCGCCAAAACCGAAGATACATCAATACATTCAGCCAATATTTTCTTTCGATTTCTAGATTTCCACTTGTTGGAAACCAATCTTATTTCACTTGTTAATAAATAAAGTAACCCCACCCAGTAAGATTACATTTACTAACAAACGGTAAATTGCATACTTCAATAACGCTTGCTTTCGCTTAGCTGTTCCGGTTAACTGGATGTGCATTACGCTGCAGTGAATATGGGCTCGGAACAAGAGAGCCGAGTTCGAATTCAAGTTGAATTCCTTGCATTCACTTACACGCAAATACCTTTGGGAAAGATGTTAACCCATCGATTCTCCCTCTAGCTATGGGTTAAATAGCAGGAAAAATTAGTTTCTATAGCCTTGGTTGGCAATTATTCTACCACAGGAAGTAATGGCAACCTACTACAGAAAAATCTTCCGCCCATTTAGTCATGTCTCGAAAGAGACATGATTACTTAAACGTGCATCACGTATGGCTATTAACTGATTAACTGATCTGTGACCCATGAAGTTGTTTTTTGAAGATTCTGCACTCATAGATATTATAGGAAATTAAATCAGTGTTCGATTCGACATCCAACAGTAATTTGATCTGGATTGCAAATAATGATGATATAAATAATGCGTTCAAATAGAACTGATATCAGGTGTTTCTCTGACTCTTCTTCTTTTATTTGCCTTGTTCCTTCAGTACGTAGGCGATCATGGCTTTCCACTTCTCCCCATCCCTGGTGGCTCCTAGCATGCCTTCTTCTGTTACACCACGCAATCCTCGTTCCATCATCCACCTGATTAGGTTCTTCAAATATGTTATCCGCTGTTTTCCTCTGTCTCTTTTCCCCTCCATTTGGCCTGTTAGTATCAGGTTCTCCAAGCCCTTCTTCCTCATTGCTTATCACAAGAACTCCAGCTGTTTCTTTCAGTATCATTCCAATATCAGTTTCTTTTTCGTTTCCATCATTACTAGAACCTCATCATTGCTCACATGCTCGATCCATGATATTCGCAGCATCCTTCTGTAGAACCACATTTCAGTTGCTTCAAGTTTTTCCTTCATCTTTGATGATATTGTTCAGCATTCACTGCCATATTGAAGGAAGGACAGCACGTAGCAATCCAGTACTCTCTTCCTTTTTTCTAGCGAATTTGTCCTGTTTCTTAATACGTTACTCAACTTCTGGAATGCTAACTTTGCCATGTCAATTCGCCTTCGGATCTCTGTGTCGCACTTTCCGTCTTCTGTTAGAACACTTCCCAGGTATTAAAATTTTTGTACCTGCTTGATTCTAGTATCACCGACCTGTAGTTGGCATATTGGGCTGCCCTTTTTACTGTTGACTATGCATTCGGTTTTCTTGCAGTTTAATTTTAGTCTTTTCTTGTTACTTTCTTCAGCTACCTTCTGTAGGAGGTTTTGTAGTTTCCTTTCTGTGTCTGCTATCAGCACTGTATCATCTGCGTACCTTAGGTTGTTTAAATTGTGGCCTTCGATGACGAATCCAGGCATAACTTCTAGGGTCCTCAAAACATTCTCACTGTACAAGTTGAACAGATCCGGTGAAAAGACACATCCTTGTCTTACGCCCCTAAAATGGATAATTTTTTTCACATATTTAGTCAATACTACAAAAAGCATGAACGGTAATTCGACCTAAAACCTTGCATTATATGACCAATACATTTCAACTATCTCGAATAAATGATTCTTTTTGCCTCCATTTTTCCTGAAAACTACGTTGATTGCATGTGTCATCCACGACATTCTCAGCATCGGTCTGTAGAACATTATCTCTTTTGTTTCATGTTTCCTTTTCATCGGTGTGGAAATACCCTTGGAAAAGGTGTTAAATGGCAAGACAAATTGGATTCTAGAGCCTTGGTTGACATCCAGTCTAACGAAGAATGTAACGGCAACCCACTATTCAGGCATATCTTTCGAGACATGATCGCCCAAGCTTGTATCATGTATGGTGACAATATAATAGTTAAGAACAAAACTAAAGCTTCTACTCGGTTTTCTATTGTTATGAAGTAATAAAGTAATCCTTCACTAATTACTATTTACTAATTGACTAATATATAATCCGTTGCTTCTCCCACCAGCTATGGGTTAACCAGTAGGACAAATTGTTTCTATAGCGTTGGTTGGCAATCTGTCTATCGCAGAAAGTAATGACAACCTACTGCGGGAACATCTGCCTAGTCCGTCATGTCACTTTCGAGACATGATCGCCCAAGCGAGTATTACATATGGCACTTAATTGACGGTTGCACAATAGACTGGCCTTGTTAAATGCATGCGGCGGTTAGCGGAGCACATTTATTGAATTCCAAATCTCTCTCTCTCTCTCTCTCTCTCTCTCTCTCTCTATATATATATATATATTAATCATCCGCATACAAGCCTGTTTAGCTGTATCACAGCTCATCAGTGTGACTAGACACATCCACTTGCTTCTGGCCGGGATCGAAACACGACCGATTTGGTGTCAGTCGGAGTCACTACACCCTAAGTCATAGGCGCATGGAATAAGAGAAAGGAAATTTTACCGTGTTGTATGTAGTTTATTTATTAAAAAAGAAGCTCTTCCTCCAGAAAGGGACTTGCAAATTACTCAATCGGACAGGGTACGATGAATGAATTGTTGTTTAAATGACGCAAAACCGAAAATGACACTGGCATATCTATTTAACAGATATATTTATCAAAATCACACACACACACACACACACACACACACACACACACACACACACACACACACACATATATATATAAATATATATATATATATATTGAAATACTAAAGAGTAGATTTATTTTATTTACACTGTTCGAAATGTTTTTCTCATCTTTATTGCCATGTTTAAGACGTTTCGGCCGTTGTACGTTCCGGCCAGTGTACACACACACCAGTCACCGAAAGAACTCGATTCATTTCTAAAGTGTAATGCATATATCGCAGAATTGGAAACTGTTTTTAAATTTCTTTTCCTCTAGAGAGCTCAATCGTAATGAGAGCATAATATATTAGCCATCCACATCCATTTGTAAACGAGTTATTACCCAACCTAGCTTTCTACCTTCATTGGTGTCTTCAGACTATTTAAATCACCTGTAGACACCACTCATGGTAGAAACCTAGGTCACGTAATGACACGTTTACGACAGGGTACGATGAATGAATTGTTTAAAAAACAAAATATTCAAATGTTCTATAATTGTATTGAACACTTTTTAATACAAAAGTGCTCTGGTCTAATCTTATGACCAAAACTAAGTACTTAAACAATAAATATATATATATATATATATATATATATATATATATATATATATACGAAGGTCATTCAATAAGTAAGGTGAACTTTTCGTTATAAGGTCTTCTAATACAGATAGAAGCTCACTTTTTTTTTCAACGTAGCCACTCAACAGTGTCACACACTTTTCCTATCTGTGCAGAATCTTCCGTATTCCCTCAGCGTAAAAATCTTTGGATTGATGTCTCAGCCAATCGCTCACAGCACTTTTGACTTCATCGTCACTTTCAAACTTCGTGTCTCTCGTAAACGCTTTCAAGGTACGAAATAGGGGAAAGTCTGAAGGGGCAAGATCTGGGCTGTAAGGGGGATGAGTGTGCAGTTTCCAGCCTAGCACCGTTTGGGCTGTTGTGTGAGGCCATGCGTTGTCTTGATGTAAGACGGCTCCATGTGATTGATGACCCCTGCGTTTGTTCAACAGATCTCAAAGTCCTTGCAATGACATCCAATGTCACCCTCCTGTCAGACTGAATGAGGTCATTGACTGATTCGATCACCTCAGGAGACCTCACTTCTGTAGGCCTCCCAGGCCTGTCTTCACCCTCAACACTGTTCTGTCCTTCTTTAAACAATTTAGCCCACTTGTAGATATTTTTTGGCTGAAACATGAGGCACCATACATAGTTGACATTCTCATATGAATTTCAACTGGTTTGCACCCTTCAGCAACCAAACACTTGATAACTGACGTCTGTTCAATCCTGGAGCATGCTTCTTTTTTTTTTTAATCATGTTACCCCAAGCAAGGCATTCCACTGCCACTATAGCGCAGGGGGTTACATACAGCGATTGGGTATAGGAAATGTCAGAAGGAGGGTGATAGACGAGTTAGGATGTACATAGGAAGAGAGCTGGAGAGAATGGGTGTGAGTTAGTGTGTTAGGAGGTATCTATTGACCCTACATTTAAACTCCTGGAGGTTGTAGCCGTCGAGGAAGCAAGCATGCGGAAGGGAATTCCACAAACAGGAAGTGCGAGAAAAGAAGCTGTTGGAGTAGAAATTGCGGTTACATTTCATCGGTTTCACTGTAAAAGGGTGGGACCTAGTTGCCAATCTAGTATCTCGTGCAAGTTCACACCTAGGGGGCACCAGTGATTTAAGTTCATCAGCGCAGAAGCCATGAAAGTATTTATAGAAGATGCACAGGGAAGCCACGTCACGCCGGTGAGAGAGTGACTGCAGGCGGTCAGCTAAGTCGGTATCAATCACATTACAGATTCTTCGCTGTATTTTGTCAAGATCCCCGAGGAGAATAGCAGGGGCACCCGACCAGATGTGGCAGCAGTATTCAAAATACGGGCGGATGGTTGATTTATATAAGTGTAGGATAGATTCAGACGGAAAGAATTTCTGGTCCCTGCACAGAGAGCCGACTTTCATAGCTGCGGATTTAGCAATGGATTCGTCGTAGTCATTCCACTTGAGGTCCACTGAGAGTGTCAGGCCAAGCAGGCGTAGTGTTTTACTCTCTGGGAGGCAAGCCTCCACATGTCTGCTTTCCCGACAGCTACAATCTCCAGGAATTTAAATGTAAGGTCAATAAACACCTCCTATCACAATATCTTGCATCTATTATCCCAACACTCTCACCATCTACCCAACCCTCATTCTCGGTATCCTTACCCGTCTATCACCCTCTTTCTGACATTTCCTATATACAACCATCCTTTCTCACCACTTCCCCCCCCCTATGTAACCACCTGCGCAATAGTGGCAGTGGAATGCCTTGTTCGGGGTGAAACAATTATAAAAAAAAATTACACTGTTCGAAATGTTTTTCTCATCTTGATTGCCATGTTTACGACGTTTCGGTCGTTGTACGTTCCGGCCTTTATCAGGTGTTAGGAATTTGGAGCAGAACACTTTATTTTGATTACAGGGGAATATCATTCTCATTCCATGTGTGATGGCACTTCCGGATTACATTTAGTTATTTTCCTTTAACTCAACTTTTCCTTAACCTTCATCTTTTTTACCACTGCTGTAGCCAGGTATTGAACTTACATATCTTTGAGGATATTAGTATATGAATTTCTGCTAATTATAGACATAGTGTCTCTGTAACACTTTATTCAATAAAATCGCCGTTTGCTTCCGTCAACCACGGCCTCGAGACGACTTCGAAATCTCCGGCAGTACTTTTATGGAGGGTTTCCTTGCTTAAGTTGAGGAACACTCCCATAATCCTTGTCTTTAGTTCATTTTGGTGTTACAAGGAGTTTTGTTGGTTTCTCGCTCAACTGCACCCCAACACATAATAATCAAGACGGTTACAATTTGGGGAGTTAGGTGGCCAGGAGTAAGGAGTGATGTGGTCAAAGAAATTGTCTGACAGCTCTCACTCAGTTCTCCTGCTTGTGTGACATGGTGCAGAGTCCTGTTGCCAGACCGTTCAGCAGCCACCCTCTTGACCCAGAGCAGCACTATCTCCGTGTTGAGTCTTAGGCTCTGTGAGAAGATGAATAGAGGCATACGTTGTAAATCACTAGTGTGTGGTGATACCGAGCAAGCGAGGGACCGGATGTTTGTCCTCAGAAATCCGTAAAAGGAACTTGATATTTATTTATTTTTAGTTTACCTCCGGAACTTTTGCGTGGAGCCCAGATGCGCAAATACCTGTTTTGGTCATTTGCTTTCTGGATCTCTGAGGGTAAACATCCGGTCTCTTGCTTGATCACTTCAAACACATGCACAATCACTATTAGACTCATCTAACTCTTTGCGAATCTTCTGCACTGTCCTCAGATTGACACTCAAACACTTTGAAATGTTGCTATTAAAGATTCCGGCGCGAATGCCAAGCAGTACAGTCTGCCGTTATGTAATTTTTGACGGCGTGAATTGCGTCATGTTGTTCTTTTCCCTTGCAGACTGTGCCCAAATATTCCTACTATATTTTACTGTCGACGAAATCAAAAACAAACAACGTGCGTGCGTAAATTTAGAAATATATGGTGACAATTTCCACATAGCACCCTGTAATTCAAAACGAGTCTCATTAAGAAAACCACGAATATAAAAAGAGTCATGTTATATTTATCGTCTTTATAGTATTGCCACTGGCATGTCATCAACATTCACAATATAATACTACTGACTTCTATAGTTGACTTACTGTTCACTGAAAAAAATCATTTTTTCGGTCTTTTCATAATTACATATTCTCTACTTCACTCATGTAAAATACATACATACCAACAGGAAGGGTACTTTGACGTTAGTAAGCCTGTCTTACTATATCAATTACGTCTGAAAAGTAAGTTCATTTCGATTTGGGTGCTCCATACTTTTGACCTTGCACCACCTCTTAATTGAGCTTAGTAAATAGCTATATACCAACAATTGTCTGTGTATTTGTGTATGTCCCGTTCTCTATCATAACTGATATTTTTTAATCATTTCACTCCAAGCAAGGCGATAATATCACTAAGACGCAAGGTTACTGGGAGTGAAAGAGAATAAAATTTTAGAAGGAATCTCAAACTTAGTCCTAAACTAACTGCGTATTAAAAGTAGAGAATTCATATGCTGAATTTTAAATCGAGCAGCCGCCACTCCACTCGGAAAACTGCTGAAACACCATATTCCTGATATATTCTGAATCCATTTGCTCCCTTGTACATTTCGTTAAGTGAATCATCTCAGTTAAATGCCATACGCGATACACGCTTTAGGCGATCATGTCTCGAAAGAGACATGACTGACTGGGCAGAAGATTATCCCGCATTGCTTTCTGCGGTAGATTGGTTGCCAGCCAAGGCTACAAAACCCAATTTGTCCTATTATTTAACCCATAACTGGATGGAAGAGAATGATTAATATCTTTTGCAAGGGTATTTGTGCGTAAGTGAATTTGTCCTTCCGAGTCGATATCCACTGCTCCACTATGCACATCCGTTAAGTAAATGCAATGTACAATATATATATATATATATATAAAGAATTTGAACCCATTATTAACCCAAATGTGTTTCATACTTTTTCTACTGTCGTTTGTGAGCCTATTCGAAGAAAAAGGTGGAAACTAGATAATTACGCTAATTCTGTGATTTCTATGTATGGTTACGTGTGTGCCAACCTGTAAGCATTTATGTGTATGGTAGGGTATGTGTGTGTATGAATATATACATGCATATGTTTAGGTATGTGCGCGAGTGTGTCTGTATTATGATACTTCTAAATATATATTCACCTACATGTGTCTGTGTGAATATTTGTGTTTGTGTTTGCGTGCAGTAGTGTTTGTGTGAACATATGTTGGGTTATTTAAGTCTGACACAAGGTCATTATAGAGGAGAATCCTGTGAATATCGTAGTAAATAAACAAACTCCGCCTCACTATAGATCTCTCAACCGTCTCAGTGTCATAAGCACTGTGACAACTCAACACCGGGAGAACGCGACACCAACAATATTGTTATAACTGAATAAAAGTAATTTATTAAGAATTAGAACCTTCATTAGTGAATGTTTTTCTTCTGCTCCAATGAACTTAGCTCACTGGTGCCCCCTATATATGAATTTACTCGAGCAACAAGATTAGCAACTAGGTCCCACCCTTTTACTGTGAAACTAATAAAATGTAAACGCAAATTCTACTTCACCAGCTTCTTTTATCGCACTTCCCGCCTGTGGAATTCCCTTCCGTTTACTTGCTTCCCCGACAGCTACAATCTCCAAGAATTTAAATGTAAAGTCAATAGTCATCTCCTATCTGACTAGCCTGCATCCTCTCTCTCATGCTTCTTTCTCCGTCCACTCTCATCAGTATTCTCATCTTTCGCTTACCCACTTCCTCACACCCCCTCTAACCTGTCACTCTTTTTCATAACTTCCTCCTATGTAACCCCATGCACAACAGTGGCAGTAAAATACCTTGCTTGAGGCTATATGATTATATTATAAAAAATAAGGCATTTGAAAAGGCATTGTTTAAAACATAAACCAGCTTTTAGTTTTTAATTGTTTTTATAGAGTTTTTAATTGTTTTTATAGAGTTTTAATTATAGAGTTTTTATAGAGTTTTTAATTGTTTTTATAGAGTTTTTAATTGTTTTTATAGAGTAAATCGTAAATTATTAAACTATTTTTATATAAATGCTTCAGAATGTCGATTTACTTTTTCAAAAACGATTAAATAAAAAATGCTTCATTTATTTTGCATTTTTCGATTTACTTTTGTAAAAATATTTAAAAACAAGTGTGTTTTATTAATTTTTTTATATGTCAAGTTAGTTTATTAAAAATAAATTTCTGGACGATTACTTTATTAAAAAAATTAAAAAAAATGATTCATATTTTACATGGTACCTTTTAAAATGTCTTTTATTAAAGAAAAAATGTTCACTAATTAAGGCTGTAGTCCTTAATACATTTCTTTTATTCGGTTATAAAAAAAAGTTATGTTTTGCTAGTGGTGAGTTGTCCCGGTGTTGAGTTTTCCCGGTGCTCAGTCGGTGGTGTTGAGTCGGTGGTGTAGAATTGGCAATACTGAGTTGTCTTGCAACCCTCTCGCTATGAAATAACTGGAAGTTTTCTTAGTTAACAAGTCCTTTCTAACAGGTCGGTCCCTGAAAGTAGTTGCTAACAGCCAATCCAGTGAGGCCCATGCGATGAACGCAGGCGTCCCAAAAAGCACGCTTCTCGGTCCAACTCTCTTCCTATTTGCATAAATGGTCTGTCTATGATCATTTGTGAGTATTTAAACTGATCATATAGCGGTATATTAGTGTACCTTCAAAACTGTACATGACTAGAGTCTAGCAGCTGATCTCTCCTCTGATCTGTTTTTAACAGTTTGGCGTTGGTAAAATTGGCTGGTCGCGTTCAGTGTCTTGAAGAACTAGTGGCGTTTCTTCATCACAGAACGGACCCTCCGTGTCTTGAGCGCCTATTCGAACTTTTTAATCTCGGCCTTAAGTGGGACTCGTACATACGATTTACTACTAACGATACTTAAGAAATGGTCGCTTCTCTATATCGCTCTAGTAACTCGGTCCTTTTGTAACACCCTACTTTTGCAATAAGCCACATCAAACCGAAAATGGTGTCCTATTCTTATATATATATATATATATATATATATATATATATATATATATATATATATATTTGTCATCCACATTCAAGCCTATTTCGTTGTATTACAGCTCATCAGTGTTGCTAGACATCCACTTGTTTCTGGCCGGGATCAAAACTCGACTGATTTGATATCAATCGGAGTCTCTACTCCTTAAGCACATTCTCTCTCTCTCTCTCTCTCTCTCTCTCTCTATATATATATATATATATATATATAGTTTTAAAATTACTATCTCTCAGCTTTTTAAATTATTCGTCCTTATTAAATCTCTGAAGAAGCTTGTTAAAAGTGAAACGTTAGATTAAAAACACTCTTTTTTCTACTTGTTCTTTATTCTATTCGTCTTGTCGGATTCAACTTATATATATATATATATATATATATATATATATATATATAGAGAGAGAGAGAGAGAGAGAGAGGATGTGCGTTGTTGTGCAGTGGAACGAGAAAATGGATTGAATGGTCAGCGAAACTAGACTGTCATCCATATATACCCTATGGGTGGGTACGGCATGTATACCCTATGGGTGGGTACGGCATGTATACCCTATGGGTGGGTACGGCATGTATACCCTATGGGTGTGTACGGCAATATCTGTATGTCACTTTAGAATTTTATCTCAGTAAAATTAGTCTGATTTTCAAAAATCTTATAACATTTTAGATAACGAATATTTACCAGTCAATAAAATTGTTGAGGGAGGACGAACGAAGTTTCCCCACTCCCACCATCATCAGGAAATTTAAATCGTATGAAACTGTGGTAGTGTACAGTGATTTAAACAGAAGGGAAGATAAATAACACAATTATGTTGTGCCAAACCTTCTAATGGGGGGGTGTATTTCAACAATAATTACTGGAAATTTCAGCTTTTAACTCGGGCTCGAACACCGATCACTGAAAGTCTAATCGAAATTTTTATTTCTGTCGTAACTTATGCGACATCATCGACAATACGTTACTCTTGTAACTCATTCTTACTTGATTTGCTCCATAAAACTGGCCTTGTGTCAAAGATAGCGTAGCGAAAACCATTTGATGATCGAAGTTTCAGCTTATAGCTGAAAGCAAATACGTGGATGTTTAAAAAGAATATCTGTCACTTCCATGATTTGCTTTGCAGACCGTTAAAAAAAGATACACAAAAAAAAGTTAGAAAAGAAAAAAGAAAAGTTTTCCTCGTTATTTTTCGGAATTTATGAGTGTTGCTAATTGGAGTTCTTTTGTAGTTATGGAAGAATAAGGTCGTTATGATTCCCTGTAGTTTTTTAGGTTTTGGTTAATTAGGAACTTGTTGATGGAAATTGCTGTATATCGTTGCAAGCTGTAATAGTTTCAAAGATTTAGTATTTTCGTTATTTTTATTTCTAACTCTGTATACAAGATTAACCACCAAAAAAACGAAAACAAAATCAAAATCAAACATTCAAACATCATTTACTCCAATCAAATCAATGCGCAGACAAGTTTTAACGTTTTGATTTGTCTACAATTATATATATATATATATATATATGTGTGTGTGTAATCTAGAGTATCGAGGATGTTTTTTTTGAAACGTCATATCACTTATATTATTTACATTGTTCAGAATGTTGTCCTTATTTTTGTCGCCATGATCACGACGTTTCGGTTCTTGTACGCCCCGATCTTCTTCAGGTGAGAGCATTTTGAACTGAACTCTTTAATCCAATTACTGGGTTAAATCTTTCTAGTTCTAGGAGTCTTGACACTTTCGAATTAGTTATATCCATTTAACTCAAGTGACTTGACCAAAAGATTTGCGAGTTCAATACCTAGCTACATCAGTGGTAAACAAAAAACTTGGAGAGTTGAGTTTTTTTTAATCCTATCACCCCGAGCAAGGCGGTAACGCCACTGATGTGCACGGGGCTACGTAAGAGCGAAAAGATTGGAAAAGAGAAAACCGGAAACCACATCCTAAAAAGGGAACAAAGGATGAGCCTCTTCACCTGTTCAATAGATGTGGGTGAAGTGTGAACCGGGCGGTAGTTTAGTCTATCTACTCCAATTTTTAAAAAAAGGTAAAAAAAAAAAAAAGAAAAAAGAAAAATGAGTGAAAAGATTGGAAAAGAGAAAACCGGAAACCTAAAAAGGGAACAAGGGATGAGCCTCTTCACCTGTTCAATAGAGTGTGTGAAGTTAAATGGAGATAACTGAGACATCTGGAAGTGGCATGACTCATGGAAAGAGAACAGTCAACCCCACTGATTGAAATAAAGAGTTTAGTTCGAAATTCCAATCACCGGAAAAGGCCGGAGCATAAACGACTGAAATGTCGTAAATATGAAAATAAAGTTGAGGAGAACAGTCTGAACGATGTAAATAATGGAAATATTTACGATATCTCATCTCAGATAGATATTTATTTGTATAAAATTATACAAAATGTGGGGCATGGACGAAAAAAGGGGGTTGGGCAAAGGGCGGTCGTCTGTAACTACCGTACACTTAGTTAAACACTTTCACGACCCTATTACTCATGAACAATTTGCGCATTCACCTCAAGAACCCATCCGTCACCTCCAAACCTTTCACGCACCACAATAAACCCATGACGTAAAAATTTGCTAATAAAATAATTACAATAATATATCTAAAATATTAAATGATAATGAAATGAAAAAGGAGATACCCCAAAACGAACTAAAATAAAACAAAATAATCAAACTAAAATAAACAAATGTTAGTAAGACCCGTCCCACCCCCACAAAAATTCAGGGTGGCTGCTGTTTTCCCCCAAACGGCGAAATCAAGAAGCCTATTCTCTAAGGGAAAGAAGAGAGGATAAAATAAATAATGGAATGGGAAAATCAAATACTGACCCAGTCAAGATGGAAAATAGACAAAAGCAAACTGGGTAGGTTGACTTGGATCATAACAAAAGAGAAAGCCGTGAACAGGCTATGAACCCACTCATTCACATTAACCGGTACACAAAAGACGTCTAACTTAACCAGGAAGGGTTCACAGGAAACCTCCCCGTTGTGCCAAAAGGGACTTAAAAAAATAGTCAAGGCTGGCTCCATTCACGCGAACTAGGCTTGCTATCTCATCTCAGACATACGTCATATATATAGACGATATGACGTATATATCTCAGAAATATACGTCATATCGCATCCATACGTAAATGATGATGGCTGTACACTGGTTCCTTTTCTATATTAATTGTGAATTCTCATGATTTCCTGAGAAAGATAAAGACGTGTTTTCCAGTTGCCTTCTTCCTTTCAAATTCAGACTAGGCCTTCGCCTAAAATGGCCGACATGTCAGGCAAAAGAGTCGCAAAACAGAAGATTAAAAAAAAACCTCCTTTATTGGTTTGGGTTTGAGTTTGAGTTTTGTTTAACGGCATATCAACACCTCTGTGGGTTATTTAATGCCAAAAAAGTGAGGTTTTAAGGTATTGTTTTTTAGTGTTCGGTTATAGTAAATTTTTCTTAGATGTGGCACAAGGCTGAATGGATGGGGTACCCAGTGAGGATCGAAACTTGTAACAGTTTCATAGTGAGACAAACTAGCTAACCATTACACCACGCCGAGGTACCCTAGTGTTCGGTTATCGTGAAAAGGTTGATTTAGTCAGATTTTAATGAACTTTTTTTTAATTCTTTTTTATTTTAGAAAACTGAAAATGTATTTAGTTTATGTCTTCAAAAGTGTTTTGCTGAGAATATTTTTTTCCTTAAAAAATGTGTTATGGTAATTATGTTTTCTTAAAAATGTTTTGTTGGTAATATTTTTTCTACAAGAATGTTTATTTTTCTATAAAAGTCTAGTTTTATACTTTTTTTTACCCCAGTTTGGGGGTTAACTATTTGCCCATAGCTGGGACCTTAACAGGTGCTACCACTCCGGGTCAGAGTGAACTTGGAACAACAGCAATTAAGAGGTGGTTTCATGCTCCTCACAACCTCTCAATCAGAGGCCTTGCTGCTGGATGCAGTTTACAGTCATGCCCAGAACTGTCCTTTGTTGAACTGAAAACTTTTCAATTCTTCCTCATATAATTTTATTACTTTTGCCAATGTTACAATGTTAATAATAATACACGTCTTACTTATTTGGGACAAGTTTTTATTTGATGTCATAGATAGATTAGCATCATAAAATTGAATGAACAGAATTTCTTTGACGGGTCAGGGCCCCGGAACTGCATAGCTTTTTACTGCAGAGACGCTCCATTCCAAGAATACTAGGAAGAACCATTTACATTCCCTTCTTATTTCACAAGTCAGAAAGAACCTTTTTGGGACATTTTCTTTCCAAGAGACGCTGTTTGGTGGCATACACTCCTGAGGGGATGCTTCATCGACTAATAAAATCCCAACATCTAAAGTTAAAGTAAATCGTTATCTATCCTGCATATCTCCCAAATTTACAAATCATTAACACTCTAACTGTTGTATATGATGCTGCTGGATCCAGACAAACAACGAGGGACACCTATATATAAAAAATGTAATCTGATATTTTTATCGGTGACACTTATGCGAAGCAAAAGGCAACCGGAAAGAGAGTAGCGCACATGAAGGAGCCGCCAGGAGTCGGAATGCAGTGGGAGTTCTCTGTCTTCAGCTAAAAATTCTAGACTTTATATAATCTTAAAAATTCAACGCATTTTCGTTTTTTCGGGTTGTCGTTTTATTGACTTGTATGCCACCAGATGTATCTGTCAATCACACCTGGCAAACCGTTTTTTTCAAGCCGGTTGTCCCTTTTTCGTTTCACTTTGACATCATCTACGGCCGTATATTTCTGTCCATCACACTTGTTCTTTGTTGATCTCACTCGCGACCGGACGTCCCTGTCAATTACCCCCTGCTGTTCAAGGTAATATATTACATAACTTGAGTAATTTTTGAGATTTGCATTGGGAAGTAATAGAGTAAACATGTAATGAGGGTGGTGTTTGATATTATCAAACTGTTACTGGATACAACAGAAAGATGAAGTTCATAGAATACTACTATGTAGGAAGAAAATGTTGATACCAACATGTGTAGTTGAACGTGGATCTCCATGCAACAAACGTAACCGTTGACTGAATTGCGCTATTGGAATTACGTGACTATAAATGTTTATATATAAAGCATTCAGACAGTGTATTCTGGGTATTCTGTGTATTCAGTATTCTATTGGAATGAGTGCAATAGTATGGAATAGTGTAAGAATAAAATATACATTTTTCATTTTAAAATCTAAGTTTATTAAAAGGAAGGAATAACAAGAATTCGTAGAAATTAATGTTCGATTAGAAAGTTAAAGGTATGAAGATTTGTAGAAAATGTTCGTAGTAGTAATTGTTGAAAGAGTATATGCGTATGTACGTATTCAGTAGGAATGTCTTTGGATGGAGAAGAATTAAACAGAATCAGCTCACGAGAAAGAAGAAGAAAGAGAACAAGGTGAGACCTGACCTTATCTCCGGTTCGATTTGAAGTTGAAGTTACATTTTAGTCTTGTCTTTCTCGCTGCTTCCATCTGACTGACTATATTCACTAGCTTCCCCACAAAAGGCCGGATGTGACACATGGTCATTTTAAAGTGGGAGTTCCCGGCCATATAGCCGGGCCAAAAATATGTCTGTCTATTTTTACCGAGTCGTGGTTCTACCCTCCGGCGGAACCACGACTGGGTTTGTGCTCTCTGCTCGAAAGCAGAGAGCGCCCTCTACCGAAGGCAGAGTGCTGACAGTGTCAACAGTAGCAGAGGCAAGTCTGACTGACTGTCCTGACTGACGCCGAGGTCATTTATATAGTCCTCTTTTTGCACTGGTCTTGCAAGTCACTCTCATTGGTCAAAAATCAGTTTAACACCTACTTGCGAAATCTGGTTTTTTTCTTTAAGCACATGGTCAATCCTTTTTCTATTTAAGAAATACTAGGATTTCACACGTCATTGTGAATTTTTCTAAAAGTGAAGAAAAAGGTTAATTTTAATTATTGATTTCATATCCACTATATCTTTACACGAAGATACCGAAATATTATAATTTGCAAATAGCAATTTACCAAAAATTCACTTCAGATAAACGTTATGAAAACCAACGTTATAGAAGTGGCGACAAAAATAACATTCACGATAATGCCATAAAAATTCCTAGGCTAGAATGCTTAGACTAAAACAGAATGATTCGAATGAATCAAATTATTAAGAAAAGTTTGCAATAACGTCAATGCGACAGACGTCATAGTTTACATTAGGAAAACAATTTCAAGTTCTGACGACTTTCTGTATTGACCTGACACGTTTTAAAAACTTGTGGTAACGGTCTTGAAGAAATTTACAGCCTGATTGTTTCGATATTCAACCGTGTCTTAGAATGGGTCGATACTATCTCCACACGTAAACAATTGCTGATTAAATTTCCAGGCTGGTTTTGGTAAATGGACTTTATTCAATCCCATAAGCTAAGGACTATCTGAAAACTGAGGTGAAATGATGCTCTACGTCAATAAGGTCTTTACTTTTAAGCATTTTATCTCCCACAATATGAGTTTACATGTTTATGCTTATTCTCTTCTCTCAACTTGAGAGCAAAAGATAAGAAAATGCAATTATGAAAATGGCGGCATTCCAGGCGTTCGACGCCATCAGCACAATAGATATACAGTTTCTATCTATCTATCTATCTATCTATCTATCTATCTATCTATCTATCTTTAAATATATTTCTGTCTCTTCATATCTATCTATCTATCTATCTATCTATCTATCTATCTATCTATCTCAGTTTATTCATATCTATCTCATTTTATTCGTATCTATCTATCTATCTATCTATCTATCTATCTATCTATTTCTGTCTCTTCATATCTATCTATCTATCTATCTATCTATCTATCTATCTATCTATCTATCTATCTCATTTTATTCGTATCTATCTATCTATCTATCTATCTATCTATCTATCTATCTATCTGTCTATTCTATCTATCTATCTATCATATCTATCTATCTATCTATCTATCTATCTCGGTCTGTTCATATCTATCTATCTATCTATCTATCTATCTATCTATCTATCTATCTATCTATCTATCTAATCGACAATGAAAATGGCATTGAACCGTGAAACCGTTCTATCTAGTCTTCATTCATATGTCAGCACTGTCCACATCCATTAACATCTGATATAGTCTATCAATATCGCAAATTTCGAACAATATGTATGCATATATATATGTGTGTGTGTGTGTGTGTGTGTGCATGTGTGTGTGAATGTGAAAATATATGTGAATGCCCCACACCGACAAACGCACACATACACATATAAATGTGTAAGTATAAGAACTAATTAATATCATATATATAGATGTGACACTATCTCTCGCCGGTATTTTTTTTTGTTTGGTTTAATACAAGGGAGAGAGAGGAATTAGTATTAGTGGTATTATTAGTTGTGCTTTGTTGTAATTCGCGATGTGAGCTTAAATAAAAAAAAACTATTTTAATAATATCATATACTTGTAAAATCCGGGGAATAGATAAATTAGCTAGCAGATGAGAAGGAGAGAGAGAAATGTAATTTTCTTTCTTTTTCATTATAGTTTCTTTCTTTTTCATATACGATACGCATTATTTTGGGCTAGGTGGAAATTTGATAAAATGGTCGCAGTCATAATATTTGATAAAATGGTCGCAACATATATTCCTGAGAACAGAAAATTGTGGGAATTGAAAAATCTAAAGTTGACGTCATGTGAGCTGTTGATATTTCATTCGTCATGCCGTGGCTTCCCGCACATCTGGGTGGAAAACGGTCTCATTGGTCAAAAGCTTTGAGTCTGCCAAATCCCCTGAGAGGATTGGCAATGGTTATATAAATCCGGACAGAAAAAAAATCAGTAGTAGTTTTTCTGGAGAGTAGTTTTTGTGAGTCGAAATGTAACGACTGTGGAAAAAGGTTCCCAAATTGGAACCATGACCCACGGCTGGTCGCCTACCATAGAACTTATGGCTGAAGAGTTAATGTCGAATGAAGCGTATCGCAGATTAACTTAAAGAATTAATGTTGAATAATGCGCCTCCGATAGGAATTTCGAAAGAACGTTATTGTTTTAAAACTTATTTTGGAGAATTAAAAATTTTGATTATTCTTGACAAAAAGCCTGCACTGCTATGAAAATAATTTTTAGAAGTTGAGTTGGGAGGTGATAAGGATAAACCAACACCCACACTGCCGCCGTCACTTCGCCACCATTACCCGCGTCTGATTCTTCTTGTCGAGAGCCTGGTGTATATATTCAGTGATGGTCGTGAGCATATGGGCAGTAGAACTGGAGAAGCGGAAACCATACTGTTTGTCAGAGAAGAGTCTGTGGGGTGTGAGATGTTGTAATACCTCAGCATTAATGATGGATTCGAACACTTTGCCAAAGATCGGTAGGAGGCTGATAGGGCGATAATTAACGGGGTCGGAGGGTTCTCCGGTATTTTTATATATAGAAACCACAGAGAAGGATTTCTAACAGGCAGGAAAGCAAGAAGCAGAGAGGCAGTAGTTATAGAGTTTAGCGGGAACAAAGGAGAGCACGTTTCTTTAAACGTTTCTTGGTATTCCGTCATCACCGCTCGCTTTATGGGGGGTCAAGTTTTGAAATAATTTTGAAGATCGTCGAGGGAGTTATGTGTATGTCAGTCAGTTGGGCCTCAGTTCGGGGTGGGAGTCGGGTACAGTGGTGGAGAATCTGCGGGTGAAGCACTCAGCCTTGTCTGTTAAAGAGGTGAAGACCATAAATTCGTTGATTAGAGGCGGAATTGAGGGCTTGATGCTGTTCAACACACTTTTACAGAGCCTCCAGTAGTATTTGGAGCCGAACTTACGGGTTGCTATGCATTGCTTCATTCTGGCTGCAAACATCAGCTTAGCTCCTTTAAGTATCTTCTTGCACACATTGCGAGCCGAGGCAAAAAGATAGCCGTTATGGTCTGACGTGTAACTCCGGATAAGCCGAAAGATGTGATTTCGGTGGGCAATTGTGGCCGAGAAGTCATGAGAGAATCATTGGGGTGAGTGGGATTAAATCTTAACTTCCTGGCAGGGATGAAAGCATCGATGCCAGCCTTAACCCAAGAGGAGACCTCAGCCGCACAGTCTTCAACGGGAAGGCTAAATACTTTATTCCAAGGAACGTCACACGGGAAATCGCGGAAGGAGTCCCAGTCAGCTCTTTGGTAGCAGTAAGATATTCTGCTGGTCTAAGGTTCTTGGGTGGAGTGGGAGTGGAAAGAGATGCTAACGGAAACTACAGCATGGTCAGAGTTTCCGGGAGGGTAGAGTTGTTTGACATTGCAAGAGTCAGGGTTGGAGGTAAATCAGATATCTAGTAGTGAGTCATGTCCATTAGGGTTGTTAGAGAAACGCGTAGGGAACTCCACTACTTGCGTAAGTGACTGAGTGATTGAAAAATTCATGGTATGGACACCAGCAAGATCTGTGAAAGCGTTCTGCAGGTACTTGGCATGGTGGGCGTTAAAGTCGCCAAACACAAATATATGGGTAAACGGATGGGAGGAAATGATCTTGTCGATATTATTAGAGACCCTGTCAAGAACAGAACAGTCGGAAGGTGACGGGGAGCGGTAGAGAAAGAAGAGATAGCTAACTGAGCTTAGAATGGAGAGACGGAAACACATATAAGAATGATCTATTGATTCAAGAGAGATCACTCTAGTTAGAGGAAGGCGTTCGCTGACGTAAACACCAAGCCCATGCATGTAGAGATTGTAGTCCTTCCTGAAGAGGGGAAGGTAGCCAGGGACGTAGAATTAAAGGTCTGCTTGTTTGCATCGGATGTGCGTTGTGGTGCAGTGGATATCGACTTACTCGTAAATAAGGCGAGGTTTATGATCCGTCTGTAGCGTAAATTCTCTTCCATATACATATCTATGAAAGCGAGTTAAGGCAACAATTATGCCCAATGTTTCTTTTTCTATTTGTGAGTATTTTTTTTAGCAGTGATCTCGATGCGTGGACTACCGGTTTTTTTGTACCGTTCTGTATTTTATGTAGAATACACACTCCCACAGCTTGTGAGCTTGCATCGCTTGCAATAATAATTTCCATCCTGGGGTCGAAGTGTGTCAATGTTAGGTCCGACGTTAATTTAAAAAAATTTTTTTTTTTTATAAGCGTTTCACCCCGAGCAAGGCATGTCACTGCCACTACTGTGCAGGGGGCTACGTAGAGTGGAGAAAGGATGATTAAATATAGGAAATGACAGAGGGTGGGTGATAGGCGGGTAAGGATACCGAGAATGAGGGTTGGGTAGATGAGAGTGTCGTGAGAATAGTTGGGAGTTAGTGTGATAGGAGGTGTCTATTGACCCTACATTTAAACACCTGGAGATTGTAACTGTCGGGAAAGCAGACTTGTGGAAGGGAGTTCCACAGGCGGGAAGCGCGAGAAAAGAAGCTGTTGGAGTAGAATTTACGGTTACATCTTATTTGTTTAACTGTAAAAGGGTGGAACCTAGTTGCTAATCTAGTATCTCGTGTAAATTCGTGCTTAGGCGGCACCAGTGATCTAAGCTCATCGGAGCAGAAGCCATGAAAGTACTTGTAGAAGAGGCACAGGGAAGCCACATCACGCCGGTGAGAGAGCGGCTGCAGCCGGTCTGCCAAGTCACTATCAACCACGTTACAGATCCTCCTTTGTATTTTGTCAAGAAGCCCAAGGAGAGCAGCAGGGGCACCCGACCAGATATGGCAGCAATATTCAATACACGGGCGGATGGTAGATTTGTATATGTGCAGAATAGATTCAGGTGGGAAGAATTTCCGGGCCCTGAATTTCCTTAAAAGTCTTTTTGCAATCCTCCGACCAGTTCCACTGGATATCTTTCGTTGAGGGGTGTCCTCAATTTATGCTATCGATGAATTCTCCATAATAATTTGAAAGACCGAGGAAACTTTGTCCTTCCACGACGTTTTTAGGCTCAGGCATATTTTTAATTGCTGAAGCTCTCTCTAGGTTTGGTTTTCTGCCATTGTCGTTAATAATGTGGTCTAAATATTTTATTTCCTTCAATAAAAAATCATATTTTTTTCTTCTACTTTGAACACAAAGTTCTGTATTCTTTTGAAAATCTTGATAAGTGTCGCGTGGTCTTCCATATTATCACTTTTAACAAGGATATCATCTAGATACGCTGTGGCGATTTTTGT
Organism: Ascarosepion bandense; assembly: GCA_037127315.1. Lineage (NCBI taxonomy): Eukaryota > Metazoa > Mollusca > Cephalopoda > Sepiida > Sepiidae > Ascarosepion > Ascarosepion bandense. The sequence continues at coordinate 352,296 of JBBBDQ010001504.1, forward strand.
CCCGTCAGCACGGTGTCATTGTCTGCTGAAAAATCGCAGGCGTTACCTTTATTCCGAATGGTAACCTGTTGTATTTGTATAGTCCTTTGTGCGAGTTTATATGTATGTTTGATCTTTCTTCTCTGACCGGAATCTGCAAATACGCTTCACTTAGGTCAATTTTCGAAAAGATTTTTCCACCATTAAGTTTAGTGAATATTTCTTTCGGGCTTGGCAACGGGTAATGATGGTCTTTTATTGCGTTGTTTAAACCCCGTAGAAAAATCCGCACACACGCGCGTTTCTCCCGAGTTTTTCTTCAAATATACTACCGGTGCCGCCCATTCTCTGAAATCTGTTTTTGAAATGATCCCAGTTTGTTCTAATCTATCAAGCTATTTATCTATTTTATCAATTGTGGCGAACGGTACTTTTCTCCTTTTTTAAATGCTGGTTGGACATTCTGTTTTAGCTCAATTTCGCTTCGAATTTATTGCATCGTCCTAAACCACTTGAGAAAACCTCCTCTGGAAATTGTTTATATAATTCTTCCTTCAGTTTTGTGGCTTCTGAACGCTCACAGTCTATTTTGTTTTTGCAAGAAGAACTAAATCCAATACATTACATTTCTGCATCCAGTTCATTCCTACCAGGTTGTCCCAGGTGCTGTAAGCGTTTAGTGACGGATGTGCGTTGTGGTGCAGTGGATATCGGCTCGGAAAGAGAAATCGGTGAGCCGAGTTCGAATTCCAGTTGAATACCATGCATTCACTTAAGCACTGGGACCCTTGGGAAAGGTATTAATCTGTCCCTTCCCTCCAGTTATGGGTTAAATAACAGGGTAGGACTTGGGGACCCTGCCCTTAAAAAAACAAATCTCAATGAATCTTGATTCTCGAAAAGAAAAAAATATTACTAGACACAAAACTTATATAAAAAAACAACAATAAATTGTTGAAAGCAAAAGGTATTACCAGCAATAAATAAATAAAATGTAGTTGGCAAAAAATGACCCGCCGAGGTGTTGATATGCCATAAAAACAAAACGACCAACCAATTAACCTACCAGGTTGTCTGTGTTTTTCATCACGTAGATTTTTAATTTTTTTGGTTTCTCACTAAAATTTCAGATTTTTTCACCTTCGAAATTAATCCTTTTCCCTGTTACAGATTTAGCAATTTTTTGTGTGAGTAACATGGCCGGCCAGTTCAGCTTCCGTCATGTCTGTAGATTGTTAAGTCTCACCCTGAATCCAATTTGATCTTTTTATTCAATATTTCCAGTTCAACATATTTCCTCGTGTTTTCATTGTTTTTATATTCCACTCTAGTAGATCTTACCCAACTAAGTTGGTTTTTGTTTCTGCATACGGCTGCCATATGTCCCATCTTTCCGCAATTTTTGTATTTGAAACGACAATCTTTAAACCAATGCCATCAACCACATTTGTAACATGCAGAAGGGGGGTATTTTTATTTGGTTTTCGTCACTAGTTGTTTTGTATCTTTTTTCTTTGTCGTTAAAATATTGTTTTGCTTTTGGGGAGGGTGAAAACCGTAAATTTCTTTTTACCTTACGAATATGCGCGACCCCTGACTCTTCGATATCTTTACTGACTTTCTTTATAGTGAGGCATTTTTGGCAATCCTCTGACAGTTTTTGTAGTATTAAACCTGGCTTATTTTAAAGATTGGTCAGCATTCATTTTCTCATTTCGCTGTCTTTGGTAACGACTAGTCCTTGGACAAATATGAGGCATTTAAAGTTGTCTAGAGTTAGCTCTGCCATTTTAAAGTGGTCACTGCGAATGTTGAATAGTCCTCGTTTACGTCTTTCACGAGATCAAAGCAGTTCCACCTTTTATGGATCAACGAGATTTTTGGTCTAAATAGCTCAGTGAGGCCTGTCACTGCCTCGTCGAACGTTAAATCATTCGTCTTTTTTGGAAGAATGTAATCTACAAACTGTGTTCGGCCGTACGAAATTTTTTGAGTAACAACCTTAATTTTTTCTTTTCACTCCAGTGCTGGCAGTCGATATTAAAATATCTTCATATCGCCTGTAATATTCTCCCAAATGTTTGTCTTCATCAATCGAGTATTTAAAAGTTTCATTTGCGTTACACAGCATCTTACGAAAACGTCTCCTCTCTTTCCGTGTTTCTTTCTAGTGCTGTACTTGTTAATTTTAGTAATACTTCTTGTAGTTGTAATTGTATTTATTCATTTGCTTTTGCATTTCAATTTGTCTCTTTTTCATTTCAATATGTCTTTTAATGATTTCTAATATTCCTTTCTGAAAGTCATCCATAGTTTGCAATTTTGATTCTGTTAGGGGTTTGGTTTTTTAGCTATTGTTTTTTCTTCTATCTCTCTGTGATAGTGGCGCCAAATTGTTTGTGATCGACTTGTTTGGGATCCTCGTAGAGAACTTTGATTAGGTGTTTCGGGGTATACGTGAACGTGCATTCGTCGCAAATTTGTTGTGCGACTTATATTCATGAATTCGGGATCCTCTCCAATTTGTCGTACGACTTGGGATATACGTGAGTTCGTATTGTCTCTCCACGTGAATTTGTTCGCAATCTTTGTTGTCAATTTGTTGTTGGCGACTCCGTGTATGTGAGTTTCGAGATCCATGTCACCAATTTCTAGTGGATTCGGGGTGAGAAACCACACAAAAAATAAATAACAAAAACAGATATTGAGATATAAAATGTAAGTTATATTGAACAAGATATACAAAATGGAACACAGGTTAGTCAATTCAGGAATACTATCAGTAGAAATAATTATATACAGTCTTGAAGTGAAATAGTATGTCCGGGTAATGAGTTTATATCCAACAACTCCAACTAAATCTGCACCAATTTACTGACCAACTAAGCAACTGCTCTACAACTCTACAACGGTATTTACCAACCTTCCTACGCAAGGTTAGATGTGACACAAGGTCTTTTTATTGTGGGTCTTCCCGGCCTTATAGCCAGGCCAAAAATATCTGTCTATTTTTCCCCAGTCGTGATTCTACCCTTCGGCGGAACCACGACTGGGTTAGTGCTCTCTGCTCGGAAACAGAGAGTGGTCTCTACCCGAAGGCAGAGAGCGGACAGTGTCGTAGTAACAGAAGCAACTTTACAATTGCCGTTCTCTGTATAGGCAGGATTATATGTACACCTCAGGTGAGTCCATTCTTGTATACAAAAGGGGTGATCACACAACACTATCTATCTATCTATCTATCTATCTATCTATCTATCTATCTATCTATCTATCTATCTATCTATCAGTCTGTTCATATCTATCTATCTATCTATCTATCTATCTATCTATCTATCTATCTATCTATCTATCTATCTAATGCTGTTCATTCTATCTATCTATCTATCTATCTATCTATCTATCTATCAGTCTGTTCATATCTATCTATCTATCAGTCTGTTCATATCTATCTATCTATCTATCTATCTATCTATCTATCTATCTATCTATCTATCTATATATCTATCTATCTATCTATCTATCTATCTCATCTGTCTATCATATCTATCTATCTATCTATCTATCTATCTATCTATCTATCTCAGTCTGTTCATATCTATCTATCTATCTATCTATCTATCTATCTATCTATCTATGTGTGTGTGTGTGTGTGTGTGTGTGTGTGTGTTATAATATATAGTCTTATAGTATGCTTTATGTGTCAAAGTGTTCACTATCAGGGGTACAAGATATGTAAATATAACTATAGCTATAATAAGAAAAAATAACATGAAAACAAATAGATAAATTAAATAAACAGAAACAAATAAAATAATTTAATCCAAACAAATATATAAATAAATAAGTAAATAATAAACAAATAATAAACAAATTAACAAACCACGCCCAATAAAATAACCGTTAGAACACGACATATATTACCCACAATGCATCATTAACCTGTATCGGAAGGTTGTTTTTTTTTTGTAGGGCCAGGAAGTCTTTCTCGTTTAATTTATACCCTTGCAGAAACCTCACTGAGTACCATTCTACATTGAGTGCCTCTTTAGGATATGAATTAGGTGAAATAAGTTTAAAAGGGAGAAATGAGAAAACGAAACTCAAGGATCAAATAAAAGATTCTGTTGCAATTAGTAAAGGTCAAACATCACGGAAATGTTGCCATAAAATGGGTTTCAGAGAATCAGAAAGGAATAGGAAAAAAAGATTCTCAGAGAAAAGGTTCGGTGTTCAGCAGCCAAATGGCAAGAACAGAAAGTAAATATTTGCAAAGTATTATAGGAATTAGCCTGCAGACTATTCATTAGGAATTTCAGGATTTCCATTGTTTGACCGGAACACCTTCATTTAAATAAGAAGCGAAAGATTAAGTGGTATGAATATCAAACTATATTCGACTGACCGACTCGACAGGAAAAATTGAACAGAATTCAAATTAATGGAAAGAATTAAATTGTAAAAAAAAAGACATTATATAGAAGCCGATTTTGAGCAACTTTCCCAGTCATCCAGTCAGCTTATATATATATATATATATATATATATATATATTAAAAAAGGATTAATTCAAAGATGTTGAATGGCCATTTCGATATGAAGATCCCCACGGGGGACGACACATCACCTCAGCAACAGAAAAAAACCTTTCAGAAACTGGAGAAAAATTAGTCTACTTTTCCTTTTTAAATAGATTGCAAAGAAATTAAAAAATAAATAATAAAATAAAATAAAAAGAAAAATAAAGGGAAAGAAAAAGAAAAAGAAAACGAAAAAGAAAAAGAAAAAGATCGAATAAAATCAAATAAATAGGAAAAGAAAAAAAATTGACATCGTCTGGGTTCGCAAAAAAAAGGGAGAATGTAACTAAAAATTAACAGACAGCCGTGTTAAATCGACGTAAGTTTAAGCAACACGGAAAAAAGGTGGTAAGAAAGATAAAAGAAGGAAGGGAGGGAAAAAGAAAGAAACTAAAGAAAAAATTTTTTTTAAATATTACAGACGCTGGACAAATAGTCATCCGCAGTTTCGCTGTATCACAGCTCATCAGTACGGTTAGACCCCGATTGCTTTTTAACTCAGGATTGAAATCCGACCGAATTGGCGTCAGTCGGCGATTCCACCTCTGAGCTACTGGCGCTCGGTAGAAGGAGGCAGACTTTTTAGCGTGTATATTATCATCATACAGACACAATAGCTGTGAGTGTTCTAATTCATTGCTGAATGAACGATGTGTAGATGCTAAAGAAGCTACTGTTTTTCAAAGTCTACCATTCTTCCAAAGTGCTCAATCAGGGTGTGAGAGCGTATATATATATATATATTCGTCATTCGTAAACGATTTATTATGAGACCTCGGTTTCTACCATGTGGTGTCTTCAGCCGATTTGCAATAACTGATTTTACCGTTTTTCTTTTGTTATTTTTTTACCGTATTTTTTAAGAACACTCACGTAATGAGAATTTTTTGGAACGCTCACGTAACGGGAAATTTCTGAACACGCAATTTTTTAAATTAGAAAAATTCATGACGTTTTCATCCATGGTTGTATGAACCTAATAGGTATTTTATGGTATTGCTACACTTAGTCATAATTTCTGTTCTTTCATTTAGTAATTCATTTTTGTTTGGGAATAACATAATAGCTAACTTTTCTTCCTAACACAGTCTACATATTTTGCCACCGTTGTAAGACTGGGCTGTTTTCACTATATTCCACGTTATGTCTGGGTCTTTTCCATATTTTGATTTCAAATTCCACAAGTGGCTAGCCAATCCCGTACAATTTTTAAGTTTTCTATTTTAAATGCAGACCTGTGATTGAACCACCTGGTCTTAAAAGTATCTTTAGTTAATCCCAAATATGTTTTGTTTTGATCCTTTGTCATGTACTTTTGCTTTTATAAATTACTTCTTTTGTATTACAAAGTCCTTGAAGTGGGTATTTATTTTTGTCCCTGCAGTTGCATTCTTTATTAGTAATCTTGTTTGTACAATGCTATTTAAATTTCTAGCGTTTTTTTTCTTAATGAAATTTTCTAAATTACAGCTATAACCCAGTTTGATTGTATTTCTATACAATTCCTATATTTTTTTTATCTTTGTTGCTATTAACGCAGAGTTTAGCTAAATGTCTTCATCTTTGTTGTTATCAACACAACGTTTCTCTAAATATTTTCTCATCTTCTTAGATGAAGTCTTTTCATTATTCCAAATATTATTCGGACTATTGTCTTCATCTTTGTTGTTATTAACACAAGGTTTCGCCAGATGTTTTCTCGTCTTCTCAAATGAAGTCTTTTCATTATTCCACATATTATTCGGTCTGTTGTCTTCATTTTCGTTTTCATTACCACATCACTTCACTAAATGCCGTTTTTAATTTCTCAGATATAATCTTTTTATAATTTCATATTTTTTTCGTACTCACTTTTGCATCTGTTTTCTTTTTAATGTAACATTTCTGTAAATGTTTTCCTGAGTCTCCTGAAGAAGTCTTATAATAATTCATCATCATCTGAAAGAATTTTATTAAGAATTATAATCCTGAATAAAAATAATGAATAGCGTTATTTTTTCTTTGTTCCTGGTTTTCTTGTTTTTTTTATTTGGTTCAATCTCAAATCTGTCATGTTTCGCAGCTTCAGATATTTGAACCATATCCAACTTTTCAGGATTATATTTTGCTAGCTCTCCTAATGTTTTCCTTTGCTTACTTTAATAGTTTAACCGAATTCGTCCGCTTACCTAGCCATATAAACCTTGTCAAAACCATCAATATTCGATAACTAGCAATACTTAGTAAGATGTTGTTAAATTATATATAAAATATAACTTTGTTTGAAGTGCTATAGTCTTTTTATTTTCACTCACACTGAAAATCTGTTTTTCTTTGTCTGACCCTGAAGTTTCCATTGTTATTTAAGCACAAACGTATTGAGTTAATAAACTAATTATTTACGCACTGACGAAGTCAAAGCAATACGTAAACAATATGGAATCAAACATGTTATAGAAATATAGACTATGTTAAAACTCGCATAGATTTTAAATAAATGGTTACAATCAGTGTCTCAAAAACGAAACTTGTTAGATTCCACCATTCCACCATAACTATAGCCATTCTCGATGAATGGATGGCTCCTTGCCGATTCCTCGTGCTTTGAGAGCCGATTGGACTTAAAAATAACACGTGGTTTCACCTACGTACCCACGATCCATCACAAAAGATACAGAAAAATACAGAAAAAAATGGTCAGCTTCTTTATTAGTCAGTTAAATGCCATACGTAATACACGCTTGGGCGATCATGTCTCAAAAGAGACATGTTTGACTGAGCAGACTCTTTTCCCGCAGTAGGTTGCCATTGCTTTCTGCGGTAGACTTGTTACCAGCTAAGGCTATAGAACCCAGTCTGTCCTATTATTTGTCTCATATCTATAGGGGGAAAAGATGTATTATATTATTAAGTAGTAATTAGTGGGGGATCAGTTTATTACTTTATAACAACATAAACCTGACCCTCCACTTTATGCTCAGTAGAAGCCTTAAACATATTTCCAACTATTATATTCAGTCAGTCAGTTAAATGCCATAGGTGATGTATGCTTGAGTGATCATGTCTCGCAAGAGACATTACTGACAGGGCAGAAGATTATCCCGCAGTAGGTTGTCATTGCTTTCTGCGGTAGACTGGTTACCAGCCAAGGCTATAGAACACATTTGTCCTATTATTTGTCTCATATCTATAGGGGGAAGAGATGTATTATATTATTAAGTAGTCATTAGTGGTGGATCAGTTTATTACTTTATAACAACATAAAACCGACCCTCCACTTTATGCCCAGTAGAAGCCTTAATCATGTTTCCAACTATTATATTCAGTCAGTCAGTCAGTTAAGTGCCATAGGTGATGCACGCTTGGGTGATCATGTCTCGAAAGAGACATGACTGAGTGGGCAGAAGTTATCAAGCAGTAGGTTGCCATTGCCTTCTGCGGTAGACTGGTTACCAGCCAAGGCTATAAAACCCAATCGGTTCTGTTATTTAACCCACATCTGGAGGGAAGAAACGGATTTCTCGTTCCAAGCCTATATATGCTGCACCACAACGCACATCCAGCTTCTTCACAAGCAGTTTCTATATACATTCACAAGAGTCAGATCAAACAGAAAATAAAACCTTGTTGTCATATTTGAATAAGTCCAGTCATCAGTCTTCAGTCCAAAAGCGTCTCTGAGTCCTTGCTGGTGACAAATTATTTTTTCCTTTCCAACTTCTCACAGGCAAGACGTGACAAGCTTCTACATTTCTTAATTCTGTTCTTCCCGGTTAGGAATCGCCGTATAGCTCACATTGTGGCAAACCAGAAAAATATTCCCTCCGTATTTATTGGAGAGAAGTAAGTTCCATTCAAACAATTTCTTCTCGTGAACCATTGCTTTGTGGAACCTACTTACAAGAGGATGTTTACTTGATCACTACAATCCTTAACTGAATTAAGTCTAGGTTAACCGTTATCCATTTATCTTAAACAGACCCAGGCCTTATAGAGTATCGTAAAAATATATACACAAATCCTTCGACTCTCCTAGGTCAACCACTCTGAGAAATAAATCCTATACATTCTAAGAATCAACGATTAGCAAACTAGAGGTGGTGACTTGATAACGTTATCATGAAGAAGGCAGTGGGAAATTTGTCCTCTATCTGAAGAACACTCATGACGATTCACAACTCAGTAAGATCTGATAACGGTGTAGAGTCAGCTCTCTCGAAATTGAGACAAGATAAAGTCACAGTTGGGATATGGTATGTTAAGGCACTGAACGCATGTGGAAAGCTAGGAAATATGAAACAGATTGTGAAAAATAACATATAAGAAATATGAGAAATAAGTTGGTGAAATCGTGGGAAAGATCAATAAATGATCTACGCCAAAAAGAATGAAAAAAAGAATTGGTTTAATTTCAGATAAAGTGAAAAGGGCAGTCATTTTAAGGAAAGAAAGAAGCGAAAATTTGCATAAAAATGTGAAATTCTTCACCTAAGAAAGTGCTGTGGCGGACCTACCCATTAACATAGTAATGGACTAACTCAACCAGCATAAATATCATGTGACTAATAGTCACCGGGAGAGTAGCAGCCTGGTATGAGTCAGACACCCGTAGAGTGACTTACCGAACAGAGACTTTGATATCCAACACTGCTTGCTCGTCAGCTAGACGAACAATCTAGCATATTGTAACTTTACCCGTTATTTTTTTTTAATACAAGTGTTTACACTAATCCCGTGTTCATGCTTTTATTTGTGACCCCTTAAAACAGGGTTACAATAAAAAGGAGAAGCAGTAGATACCACCAAGAAATCGTAGAGAATTTAAGAAGTTAACTAACGTCATCAGAAATAAATGTAAAAAATGAATGTCTAAATAAGAAATGTACAGAGATTAAAAATATGCATGTCATGGACAGAATGTGAGTGGCAACGTGTAGGTTCTAAGGTGAATGTAAGCTATAAAAACCATTGTTGAAAATTAGAAAGAGACTGCTGAAATACGTGTAGCACGTAATGAGAAAGGAAGGCTTAGAGAAATTAAAACTCACTTAACATAAAAAAAGAGAAGGATGGGAAACTTTTTGACAACTTTGAACAAATGGATGACGTAATATCTATATATATATAAGGCAATCTGTGAGTCTGTGTGTGACTGTTCCCTATGCACGCCTACATTTTTTAAGCTATGCCATTCAAACTTTCTAGGGACACATATCTACAGGGAAGCCAGGTCGACACATGCTTTTTGAGTTTAAGTTCAGCAATTTTCCCTTTCGCACTTTTTGGCCAATGGAGCTGATTGTTTACATTTGCTCCGTAAAACATCTAAGATCTAAGATGGTTTCTGAATTACATCACAGAAATCAAATCGCACGTGTCAAACGCGACAATATTTTTTATTAAAAAAAAAGAGCCTTTATATTTAATTTTTATTCTGACGTTTTAAAAATTCATTTGGTCAACAAAAAATGTGAATATTTTTCACCGTAATTTTGAAACAAAATAAATATTAAAAAAAAAAAGTGTTTTTTCAAACAAAAACAAAATATGTAAAATAAAAAGTGGCATCTTCACCAACTACTAAAATGTTCTAAATTGCACGGGCAACGCCGGGTTATGATGCTAGTAAGTAGTAAAAGGACAAAGCAAATGAGCCATTAATGATGGCAGAAAAAAAAAAACTGGAGAGCGGTGATCACCGACGTCCTAAAGGGTCAGACACACACACACACGCACACACACACCGACAATCCAAATAATAGTGTTTGGGCGTGATAAAAATCTGATGATAGACGACGTAATATATTTCAAGGTCAAACAATTTACCCCAAAAATAGATTCATATTACAGCACACCACTGCAAATGGCCTGATCTGAGGACAAAATAGAAATCGATTACACCCTGTCACTCCAGTGGTTCTAAAAGAAAAGAAAAATGAAGTAGTTGTTTCAATTAATTTGCAAAAGAGTGTATCTATCTTTCTGTCATCGAGATATTTGCTTATTTGCACAGGCAGTGGTGATCAATGTCCTCGGGCAAATAAGAATCAGAATTTCGAATGTTGATTTACATAGCTTTTAAGACATTCATACTTGTAGAATGGAGCAGCACATTCTTCCGGTTTCCAGTTGTCATTGTTATGGCTTTATATCAGATAACGAAATATCGATATTTTCGTGTCTGTGTGTGTTTAAAGAAACCGAAGTTTTCGTATGTGGACACCGGAAAGGTATGTCGTTCTTTTCCTTTCTCCTACAAATAAAACCAGTTCTGTGACCGTTTTATAGTTTTTATTTTGGATATATTTCTTTCTTAATTCTTGTTTTACTTTGGTTGAGTGAACCGGAAGTTATTATCAGCGAATCGTCTGCCAAGCAGTCTCAAAGTTCGTACAGGAATTGTTTTTTAAGCGCCAAGACAAGGCCCTAGGGCTGCGACCATGGATTTTGTCAAGTATTGTTTGATAAAAAATATCGGATAGATAACATCAAGTAAAAAGTGAAAGAGAGAGAGAAAAACGGATAGACAGTTCGGTGACTTCCTTATCAAGGAAGTATTTGTACCAAAGAATCACGTCTATACAAAACGTTGTACACACACACACACACACACACACACACACACACACACACACACACACACACACACACACACACACCTACGTATTATTGCTCAGAATGTTATGTTATCACAAAGAGACAAATGAGAAATAGAAAAGTAACTATTTGATATCTAAACTTATTTATAAATGGAACTTTGTCTGTGTGTGTGTGTGTGTGTGTCCGTTACTTATAGACTACGAAACGGCTGAACCGATTTTCTTGAAAATTTACACAATTCTACTATAAACGTCTGCGAGTGTTCTTAGCTAGGGTTTGTTTCGAGGTACCCTCGATAAATATCGAAAATCGATAATCGGAAAAATCGGGTTATAGAAGAAGTGGTCCGATTTTAATCAAATTTGATACACTCATAGACAAAGACATAAGAAACGATAATCAGAAGTTTCAAGGTTGCAGTTCTTACAATAGTGCAGAAAATCGATAATATATATATATATATATATATATATATATATATATATATAAAAGGTAAGATGTTTGTGTGTGTGTCTGTTTATCTGCCTGTATATCTATTTTTTCAGCCCTTTTATTTTAGTTTTTGCTTCGGGTTTGGGATAATTATAGTTCTTAGTCTCAGCCATGATCATGATACCATTTACTCAGAGGACTTATTTAGCCTTCAAAATTCAGTTTACGACGAAAAAAACTTATTTGATATCGATAGCAGGAAATCAAAATTTGACTTACATCCATTCATTTTTCTTTCAGTCTATGGTTTCGCTTTAACTGGAAACAACTATTACTTTTTAGTCTTTCGTGCCAACGTCCACAGAGTCTGAGCTCCAGGACCATGGAGTAGGTTTAAAGCTTTCATTACACCCGAGCAACGCCTGGCTATATGGCTAGTTTTTATATATTTATATTACCTCCGAAATAAACAAGTCACCCGATTAGGCTATTATAACTAAGTAAGATATTTGAGAAATCGGAGTGCCGTGTTCGAATTCCAGTTGAATTTGTTACATTCACAAACGCGCAATTATTCCCGGGAACGTTATTATTCTTTCATTTCTTCCTTCAGCTATGGGTTAAATAACAGGACAGATTTGCTTATATAACTTTGGTTAGTAACCAGTCTATCGCAGAAGGTAATGGCAACCTGCCGCGGGAAAATCTTCTGCCTAGTCAGTTATGTCTCTTTCGAGACATGATCGCCCAAGCGTGTATCACGTATGGCACTTAACTGACTGACTGACTATAATAGTTGGAAACATGATTAAGCCTGTTACTGGGCATAAAGTGGGGGATGGGTTTTCCATTGTTATGAAGTAATAAATTGACCCCCCCACTAATTACTAATTAATAATACAATAATCTCTTCCCCCTGTAGCTATGAGTCAAATAACAGGACAGATTGGGTTTTATAGCCTTGGGTGGCAGCCAGTCTACAGCAAAAAGCAATGGCAATTTATTGCGGGAAAATCTTCTGCCCAGTCATTCTTGTCTCTTTTGAGACATGATCACCCAAGCGTGTATCACCTATGGTACTTAACTGACTGACTGATTAATCATAATCTAGTTTGACACAATGATGCAAGTACGGCGTGACTAGATAACGCTAAATGCATTGCTACAGCAAATGTATAATATGTTATTAAAATCTAAATCATATATAAGCTTATCCAATTGTTTGATTTATTTTCTTTACGGCTTATGAGCCTATTGCAGGTTATTTAAAGCTGAAACATGTTGTTGGGTTGTAAGAATAATTCTTTTTGGGCGAGTGAATATTGTATTAACAATTGTTTTGAGATAATAATGATTTTCCGGTACACGTTTTACTATTTAACCCATAGCTGGTGGAAGAATGTTGGATTCACAACTTTATCATGAATATTTGCGAGTAAGTGAATGTAACGAACCCGATTGGAATTCGAATCAAGCACTTTGATTTCTCATTCTCTAACCGCTGTTATTCATTTAAACAATCCGCACATCCAAATTAACTTCATCTGGTATTGCCAAGGGGTCACCTGTATAGATGTGACCCACTTCTTTTCGGTCCTCAGTCTTCCGTTTCGTCTGTCCTCGTCTTTCTCAGTTGCTAGCTTTGATGAGTAACACTGATCTTACGCGTCAACCAACTTTCTTTTCCCTTTTCGGTTGGAGCCGGTGAGTCGTTTCGATAGGGTTGATTCGGGTTTCACAAACCTCATGGTATTGGGATTGATGGCAAAATTTTGCGTGGACCCTTCTATGTGTCGTGTGCCGCAGTTAAGAAGAAATCATTCTTAACTTACTACCGTGGTATCTATTGTCTCTTTGTATCCTAGGGTAACTTCGGTATCAAAAAACCCGTCAATAAAGTGCGCAGCATTGTTGATAACTCTAACAGCAGGTTTATTGAATAAAAACAAAAACTGATTGAATAAAATGTTTCTATTATCTACCTAAACATTTTCTCTATTGCCGATTATTTGAGAAAATCTAATCACAAACGCTAAAGTAATAACCAGCCAGTCGACTCTCACTCAAGTTTTCTGTCATGCGTGTATCTGTGTTTTTCTTCCGACTACGGGAATTGTGGGTATGTTCTTTAGAGACAGCCTTCTTACGAGTAATCTCAGGCATAGAGCTTATTGCCTCTAAGGAAAATCTCTGTCTGTGTGTGTGTCTGTGTGTCTTTAATGCTCGCTTATATAGACGTTTTCCTACCATAATATTGGCATTGATATATATATATATATATATATATATATATATATATATATTGTGTGTGTGTTTTGGTAGCATTTTTTCATTAATACAGGTTTCATTGAATAATATAGACAAGTTCTGTCTATTTATTTAGTGTAAGATCCGTTCGTATGATCTGATTAGCTTGATAGTGTTGTCATGGAAAGACGACAAGAAATCACAATAATTGTTGATTATTTTATCAGGTCTGAGCTTTCGGCTTACATAAGCCATTATCAAAGGATGAACATTTAATGTTCAGTAAACATAGAACATTTAAATTATTATTAACAGAGTGGAGTTATACAGAGAAAATTAGACAGATCCATTTTTTGTGTCGCACATGGCTGTAGGCCGAGAAGGAATGGTGGTTGTGGGTTTTTGGTCAATTGAGTGTATAGTGGCACGAGGGATTTGTCTGGGAACGGCTCATGATTAAACATAATACATAGACATTCATTGTCTCTTATATTTAACAGTATATGTTTAGAAACTTATTTACTGCCTCGACACCCCCCCCACACTCTCTCTCTTTCTCTCTCTCTCTCTCTCTCTCTCTATATATATATATATATATATATATATCAATGATGAGCTGTGATACAATGAAACAAGTTTGTATGTGGATGACTAATATATTATGCTCTCATTATGATTGAGCTCTCTAGAGAAGAACAATTTAAAAACAGTTTCCACTTCTGCGATATACGCAATACTCTTTAGAAATGAATTGAGTTCTTTTGGTGACTGGCGTGTGTATAGATCGCTTATGTGCAACACGTTAATATTTCCCTTCTCTTATCCCATGCGCCTATGGCCTAGTGGGTAGCGACTGCAACTGACACTAAATTGGTCGAGTCTCGATCTCGGCCAGAAGCAAGTGGATGTGTCTAGCACATAATGAGCTGTGATACCGCGAAACAGGCTTGTATGCGGATAAGTAATATATATATTCTCCTACCCGCTTATCTTAATCTAAGAAGATTTTGTTAATAAGGATATGGTCCTCTGTTTTGTTTCGAAACTTCCTAGATATATTTCTGTAAACATAATAGAGTTTAGGGACGGACAGTATCAGCACAAACGAATCTAAAGCATAGTAATTTAAAATTTAACTAACAATTCTTAGTTTAAAATATTTGGGGTCAATCCTTTCTGCAAGAACACGGGCATCTTGGACAGACAGTATAACGCAAACAAACCTCTGAGTTTAATCTCCCAGTACCAAGCAATTCTATTTTGGGGATAAGGTGGGCAGTCTTGGCTTTGCTCAACATTACTGAATCTTGGCTAGTTAATTTTGGGTTCGATTCGACTTGGAACTGTACTTAAATTCATTTTTTAGTTGTAAATCAAAATTTTTACTTCATTTCCTTTTTTCATCTTTTTCAAAAACATTTAAGCTAAACTTCTAAGATTTTTCAATTGTTGTTCTTTTTAAATATGCATCCTGTAATTTATACAGTTAAACTTCTGAACCAGGTCAGTTCCCTGTTGCTGACCAGGTTCTATATAATTTAACGTTTAGTGTGATATCGTCGTTCAGACTTAAACACCCCAAAACTGCATAAATAAATGAGCCAACCTATATATCTAAAAATATGAGGTATTTTTTACTAGTTAAGTAAAGATTACATTTATTTAATATTAGATCATACATAATTTCTATCGTTAATTCTAGGGGATCATTTTGGTATTTCAGGATAAACATGTCTTAGCTCGAAGCTGACACGAGTTTAAAAATCGTTTTATAGATTTTCGTCAATCTATCCGGACTTATCAAAGCATCTCAGATTTTTATTTGTTTTATTTCTTACTAAATAAATAATTCACGAAATTAAGAAAATGAAAATGGTACAGATATTTAGTAATCTGTACTTTGTATAGCCGAGTGAAAAAACATGGCCTAGTGAAAATAAAACGTGGGTCATTAAATTCATTAAAATAGACATATTTAAAGAAAATGGAAAATATACGAAATCTTTGTAAAATCCCAATCTGATAGAAATATGTTGACAAAAAAGAAGGAAAAATAAAGAAACAAACCAATCTACTCTATGTTAAAGACAAAACGATGTTTTTGATTAGTTAAGTGGGAATTATATTCACTTATCATAGAACATTTACCATTTCTAACTCTAATTTTGAGTAACATTTTTTTAATTTGAGCAAAAGATGTTTCTCAAGTACAAAGATCCACGATCACACGACTATTAAAAATCGCCATATAGATTTTCGTCAATATATCGAGACTTAACATCTCATAGATTCTACGAACAGAATATTCCAGCGACCTTGTTTACTTTGAACAGAAATGTTCAAAGATGTACACAAAAGTAGAAAAAAAAAGTAAAAAACGAGTTGCAGGAGACCTAAATCCACCATACTAAGAAATAACACATACGTGTGAAGAGAAGTTTGAACAATAAGAAGAACAAAATCTCAAGGGAATTTAAAACTGCTTCATGAACTGGACTTAGAAGATTTCATCCCCCAAAATGTGACAGAAAACATTCTGAGGGTCAAAAGTGCAAAAGACAAGCGCCACTTTGACCAGTGATGAAAAAGCCAAAATTGCTTTACTCAAAATTTCTTTAGCGATGAAATTGTGTTTCCAACTTTGCAGAGATCTGTCTCAGTGCAAATATTGTTTCTCATAGGACATTGTAGATGTGATGTAATGTCAACAAAAATTAGTTATCAACTTATTAATGTACATGCACAGTCAGTAGACCTGAGTTAAAAAACAAAACGAAAACAAACAAAAAACGACAAAGAAAATGCTATTTTCTATTACTGCATGTCACACAAAGATATAAGAACATATTTATTCAGGATTTTCTTTCAAGATTTGCATGTGTTTCAACATGGTGTGATCGTATCTCTCTCTCTTGAGGGAGAGAGATAGATAAAGTGAGAGAAAGCTTGAGAGAGAAAAACAGATGTTTAGGGAGTGATAAACATAGCTCTCAAGAATATATATATATTGTGTGTATTTTGGCAGCATTGTTTCATTAATACAGGTTTCATTGAATAATATAGACAAGTTCTGCCTATTTATTTTGTGTAAGATCCGTTCGTATGATCTGATTAGCTTGATAGTGTTGTCATGGAAAGACGACAAGAAATCGCAATAATTGTTGATTTTTTTATCAGGTCTGAGCTTTCGGCTTACATAAGCCGGATGAAACATTTAATGTTCAGTGAACATAGAACATTTAAATTATTTTTAACAGAGTGGAGTTATACAGAGAAAATTAGACAGGTCCATTTTTTGTGTCGCACATGGCTGTAGGCCGAGAAGGAATGGTGGTTGTGGGTTTTTTGTTCAATTGAGTGTATAGTGGCATGAGGGATTGGTCTGGGAACTGCTTTCGCGGAGGCTTACATTGCACTTAAATGAAAATTCTAACATATTCCGACATTTAAAACACCACGGCTATCAACACACACTTCTTAGGAAAACACTTGTTGAAAATACGCATATACTTAGACAAGAAAATAATAAACCAAAACTTAAAATTCTAGAAGCTATCTACATCAAAAATAAATTTCGACATCTCTAACATACTTCAATGCCTATAATCTACGGGAGAGTTATTATACTTCCCCCCTACACCCATAGTAGTAGCAGTTCCCAGACCAATCCCTCATGCCACTATACACTCAATTGAACAAAGAACCCACTACCACCATTCCTTCTCGGCCTACAGCCATGTGCGACACAAAATGGACCTGTCTAATTTTCTCTGTATAACTCCACTCTGTTAATAATAATTTAAATGTTCTATGTTCACTGAACATTAAATGTTCATCCTTTGATAATGGCTTATGTAAGCCGAAAGCTCAGACCTGATAAAAAAATCAACAATTATTGCGATTTCTTGTCGTCTTTCCATGACAACACTATCAAGCTAATCAGATCATACGAACGGATCTTACACAAAATAAATAGGCAGAACTTGTCTATATTATTCAATGAAACTTGTATTAATATATATATATATATATATATATATATATATATATATATATATTGCTTTTAACATGTTGGTTTTTAAAGCTATATTAATATATTTACTCAAAATATGATAAATGTAAAAAATGTTTTTCAAAACGAAGATATATATATATATATATATATATATATATATATATATATATATATATATATAAGGTGTAATTAGGCAGTAAGAATTATTTCAAACATGTCTGGTTGAATAACCGACAAGTTTTGCCTATCTAATATTTTTTACTTTTACACGTTTCTAAATTATTTGCTTTATACAATCGGTAAATTTACCAAAGTTCATTTTTATTTTTAGTTTTTGATCGAGTGCTTTCGAGTATATACTTTTACCTATCAGTTATAACAATCTGTGCTTCAGCTCTTGTGTCCAAGGGAAAAAAATGTCTTTTTATGCATCGTTTGGAAATGATGTAAGATCAATCCCCCCAAAAGGAGAAACTGATATTCCTTGGAGAATCTAATGCAAGAGTAGAGAAGCGACATGACAACTGGGAGGCTCTAGTCCTCTATGGAATTGGAAAAATGAATAGCTATGGATTATATCGACTTGAAATATCTTCTGTGTTTGATCTTGCAATCAGGAACACCTTCTTTCATCAAAAAGAGAAGCATCAGTTTACGTGGACTCAACCCAGATTGAAACATGGCCGTTTAATAGATTTTATCAGAACTAAGAGGAGAAATATTGGAGATTCCTGCCATGTTCGTGCTATACATTGTAGTGAATGTGACTCAGATTACAAACTGGAATGGGGACAATTTAAGCTGTGTATTCTAAAGAATTTCGAATTCCAGTTGAATCTGTCGGATTCACTTACGCGCATATACCTTAGGAAAGGTATTACTCTATCTCTTTTTCTTCTAGCTATGAGTTAAATAGCAAGATTCTATAGTCTTATATAGTACTGCAGAAAGTAATAACAACCTACTGCGGTAAAATCTGCTCAATTATGCTGCTTTCGAGACGTGATTATCCAAGCGTGTATCACACATGACAATTAACTAACTGATTGATCCAAAGAAAAAAATCTGATGAATGGTTTGAAAGTTCCCAAACGTCTTGATGAGTCCAAGCTTAAACAGCTCTAAGCTTGAACACAGCTTTAGCTGACAGTATGACAATGTTAGTTTTGATGATAGATGGAAAGTTTTTACACTCCATGTTTATCAAGATGGAGCTGAACGGTTGGATTTTGCCAAGAAACATCTTAAGGACTGGTTCAATGACAACGACGATAATATTAATGACTTCACACTCTTTCTTCATCCTTGTTAAGCAGATCATCAAAAAACCGCCCGAGTGTGGAACAAACTCTTAAAGAATTGAAAAATTTCGAAAGAAGTTCAAAGTTTTCCTTACAGGCACGAATTAAAGACTTTTAAAAGTATTTTTTCGCACTTCCCGCCTGTGGAATTCCTTTCCATTTACTTGCTTCCTCGACAGCTACAATCTCCAAGAATTTAAATGTAAAGTCAATAGTCATCTCCTATCTCACTAACCTGCATACTTTCTCTCATTCTCCTTTCTCCGTCCACTCCACACTCATCAGTATTCTCATCCTTCTCTTACCCACTTCCTGACACCCCCTATACTCTGTCACTCTTTCGCATAACTTTCCTCCTATGTAAACCCCTACACAACAGTAGAAGTAAAATGCCTTGCTTGGTGCGATATGATAATAAAAAAATCTATACTATTATAATGTGGTTACAAAGTGGGGGGTCAATTCTACATTACAATCAATATATAAATGGATCCCTCACTTTATCGTCACATTCATCCTTCTCTTACCCACTATAACCTGTCAATCTTTCTCATAACTTTTTCCTATGTAACCCACTGCACAACAGTGGAAGTAAAAAGTTTTGCTTAGGGTGATATGATTATAAAAAAATGCGTCAGCGTTTTCGTCTTAACATATTTTTTGTTCCGCTGACATCTTTCGATGACAAAACAAGTATCAAGCAAAGAACAAATATCAGACAAACATTTTACCAACCTGTTCATCTACTCTTAATGATACAGTCATAGATAATTTGTCACAGAATGGGTTAGTTAATCAATGAGTGTCTTGTCCACTCTTCGAGAAGTAAAGCTCTTCATCAAACAAATCAACACCGACAAGGCAACTAGACTTGACGGCATCCCAGTGTAATGGCGTTTTACTGGGAGCTGCGTTGCTTCAGTTGCCATCAACTTGATTACATTGACTAATGGAATCCTGGTTTCAGTCTTTAAAGCTTAGGATTCAAAATCGGTGTGATTGCTTATGAAATATCACGCATCTCTTCTTTGCGTGGATCATGTTGAATTGGTTAATAAACCACATATACCCTCCAGTTATAACAGAAGCATAGAATAGAACCTAACTTCTTACAGAGTCCTAGGTTCTAAGACAATTCACTGTGCTGAACACAGTAGTAAAGTCCTGAACTTTGAACTGGATTGGTCCTATTCTACTTCAGAAAACCTCTACACCGTACTACATGGGCCAAGTGCCGCATAGATGGGATCAACCAGTGGCCTCTACAAGTCTATAAGGACTCATTGAAGCAGCCATTATGGACATGATGGTCAACAACAACGAGTTCCTTCCGTCACCGACGCCATACTCAAGATTCTGGATGGTTATACTATGTTCCTGTTTTTTTTTTAAGTAATATATAAACAGATCAAGATAAATAAACGGATATCTTTCTCATGAATACTTCATTTTTATATATCCTAATTTGCTCTCAATTATGTGACGCAGCACGTACTGATGATAATAGTAATATAGTCGTTTCCTTACAAGTTTTGGCATTCTTTGAGGGAGCGGCCAGTGCTACTGTCGGTTAAAATTTATAAAATCTTTCTACTAAAACAAATCTATAAATAATGATAATAATAATAATTGTCACGGTGGCATCACCCATTACAACGGATTGAACTCTGCCTACTACTACATATACTTCCCCACACAAGAGAGGTAGGAGATCAGCATAAAGCTGATCAGCAAAGAAGTAGAAGAGCGATAGGGAGAAATAGCCAATGGATATATATTCCACAGTTTAATATTTACGTTTTATAAAAAGTGCTTAAAACACACACACACACACACACACACACACACACACACACACACACACATATATATATATATATATATATTGTAACATTTCCGGTACAATAGCTACTTTTTAATCCTAAGTTGTTTATTTGTCAACCCTTTGCCTAACCCCAATATTTCTTCTTTGAGCTAACCGAATTTTTTGAATATTATGAATTAAATTAAACTATTTGATTTTTCGGATCTGACGAGATGGAAATTTTATCTGTTTGTCAAAATAAATCATAATTTAAAATCACTTTAATTATGTGTTGAATTTTCTTTTATATATACAAACTAGCAGGGTAGCCCGGCGTTGCTCAGGTGTAATGAAAGCTTTAAAACTAATCCATGGTCCTGGAGCTCAGACTCAGCATAAAGAATATTTCTGTGAAGTTTGGTGAGAATCGGATAAAAATTGTGGATTTGTATAAAGAACATACAGACAGATAAACACACACACACACAAACATCTTGCCTTATATATATATATATATATATATATATATATATATATATATTATCGATTTTCTGCACTATTGTAAGAACTGCATCCTTAAAACTTCTGAATATCATTTCTTATGTCTTTGTCTATGAGTGTATCAAATTTGATTAAAATCGGACCACTCCTTCTATAACCTGATTTTTTCGATTATCGTTTTCGATTTTTATCGGGAATACCTCGACACAAAACCTAGCTAAGAACACTCGCAGACGCTTATAGTACAACTGCGTAAATTTTCATAAAATCGGTTCAGCCGTTTCGGAGTCTAATAGGTAACGGACACACACACAGACAAAGTTCCATTTATAAATAAGTTTATATATATATATATATATATATATATATATACATACAACGATCTTTATTTTGAGAGAGAGAATGCATTTCTAAATATAAAGTCAAAGCTAGGCGGCGCTGAAACGCTTTTCTATAACACTTTTCTGTAAGGCTTTCTCTGTAACTCTTTTTCTGTACGACTTTTCCGTAACGCCATTTCTGTAACACTTTCTGTAACGCTTCTTTATAACGTCTATACTATTACACTTTTTCTGTAAGTCATTTTCTGTAAGTCATTTTCTGTGACACTTTTCTGTAACGTCTGTCCTGTAATGTATTTCTGTAACATTTTCTATAACAATTTTTTTGTAACGCTTTTTCTGTAACGCTTTACTTTAACAGATTTCCTACAGCACTATTTCTGCAACGTATTTTCTGTAACTCTTTCTGTGACACTTTTCTGTGACGTCTTTTTTTTTTTTTAATCATATTACTCCGAGCAAGGCAGTAACGCCACTGATGCGCGGGGGCGACGTGAGAGTGAAAAGATTAGAAAAGAGAATCTGATCTGTAAATCATTTCTGTAATGCCTTTTGTTCCCCAAAAAGAACTTCATTCAACGGAAATCGTTTTCGGGGACGAAACGCGTTGCACAAAATCCTTCCCTTTTGTCATTCAGTTCTATCAAAATGTGTATGCGGGTATTAGTAGTATTAGTAGTATTACGAACGAATGTCATAACAGGTTAAGGTGACCTCGCATTTTAAGCAGCCGAGTAAAAAAAAAATACAGCGTGCAGTTAACTTTTTGAAAAAACAGGAAGGAATCGAATGAAAGAAGGTAACTTCAGGTCAAATTATCTTTAGTCTTTAAGCGACTTTGATTAACTCTTTATCTATATTTTTCCATGTCTAAATTCAGAATCTGATTCAAGGTAAGCCACTTTAAGGCTGTCATTCTTTGAATCTGTACGGATCCTGACTTGACTGCCTTTCATATAATTTTTATATAAAAAAAAGACTTTGGAAAATCTGAAGATGAAAAGAATTTGTCCCTATACTGAAAATATCAAAGGCTTGTATAGAAATGAAATATCAGATTTAGAAATGTGTGAGATTTTAGACTAAAAAGATCTGTTTGAATGTTTTGAGTGAATAAAAAGCTCTTGTCACTTTATTCCCAAGACATTAGTTCATTCCCTTGACGAGACAATATGGCTTATAGGAGTAGCAAAGGACTATAAATAAGAAAATCGGCAGTTACAATTGGAAGAATTCCGAGGCAAAGAGGAACAACAAGAAAAGTGAGTAATAAATCCAAATATTCAAATTCTTTAAAAATAAATCGGATGCAACGGCCAAATGGAGAATAAGCAGCGTAAATAGAAAACGTTTGATAATTAAAAAAGAGTGTAAAAGAATTATTAAAAACTACTTGAGAATTATTTTAAACTTGCTGAAAAATACGGACGAGATTTTAAATTATTAGGTGAGTCATAAATAATTTGTTTTTGTTTGTGAATTTTATTCTGCAAAATTGAAGAAAAATTACATTTTACTAAGTTTTACTTTCATCATACACTTGCAATGACATGGTGCCATTTTTTCGGCAGCGTTTTGATATTGTAGCCGATAAGAAATTAATTAAAATCAACTTTCTTCTTCACTTTTACAAAACTTCACAATGACGTGTGAAATCCTAGTTTTCCCAAATAGAAAAAGAATTGACCATCTGTTTAAAGAAAAAGTCGAACCCAGAATTCGCAAGTAGGTGTTAAAATGATTTTTGATCAATGGGAGCGACTTGTAAGACTTGGAAGGCTTTGGCGATCCAGTGTGAAATTCAAAAGGACTATATAAATGACCTCGGCGTCAGTCAAGAGTCAGAGATGGGAGCAGCGAAAGAGAGACACACATCTAAAATGTAACTTCAAGCTGCAAGCAACCCGGACATTTTCCTCTTTCAATTTCTTCTTATCTATTTCAACAATTACTACTACAAACATTTTGTACGAACTCTACTCATAACTTCTTAGTAATGTTTTTAATTGTACATTAACTCCTACAACTTATATTATTCTTTCCTCTTAATAAATTACTAATTTTAACATACAAAATGTATATTTTATTATTCCACTCTTCTACACTAATCCACACATTCCAGCTGACTACCAACCTTCTGATGATGAAAAACCTTCTGAAGATGATAAATCTGCATTAATCTTGTAAGCTGTAGGGAGTTCGGTTAAGTCTGACACAAATTAACCAGCTTCCTAGGCTACACTGGTGACTCCCGACATTCAAGGAACACGCAACTCAAAACTACACTGGTGACTCCCGACGTTCAAGGCACACGCACCGCCACACTACACTGGTGACACCCGACGTTCAAGGCACACGCACCCCCACACTACACTGTTGACTCC
This sequence comes from Ascarosepion bandense, assembly GCA_037127315.1. Classification (NCBI taxonomy): domain Eukaryota; kingdom Metazoa; phylum Mollusca; class Cephalopoda; order Sepiida; family Sepiidae; genus Ascarosepion; species Ascarosepion bandense. The sequence continues at coordinate 376,459 of JBBBDQ010001504.1, forward strand.
CGACGTTCAAGGAACACGCACCCTCACACTACACTGGTGACTCCCGACGTTCAAGGAACACGAACCCTCACACTACACTGGTGACTCTCGACGTTCAAGGAACACGCACTCTCACACTACATTGGTGACTCCCGACGTTCAAGGAACACGCACTCTCACACTACACTGGTGACTCCCGGCGTTCAAGGAACACGAACCCTCACACTACACTGGTGACTCCCGACGTTCAAGGAACACGCACTCTCACACTACACTGGTGACTCCCGACGTTCAAGGAACACGCACCCTGACACTACACTGGTGACTCCCGACGTTCAAGGAACACGCACCCTGACACTACACTGGTGACTCCCGACGTTCAAGGAACACGCACTCTCATACTACATTGGTGACTCCCGGCGTTCAAGGAACACGCACCCTCACACTACACTGGTGACTCCCGACGTTCAAGGAACACGAACACTCACACTACACTGGTGACTCTCGACGTTCAAGGAACACGCACTCTCACACTACATTGGTGACTCCCGGCGTTCAAGGAACACGCACCCTGACACTACACTGGTGACTCCCGACGTTCAAGGAACACGAACCCTCACACTACACTGGTGACCTCTGACGTTCAAGGAACACGCACTCTCATACTACATTGGTGACTCCCACGTTCAAGGAACACGCACCCTCACACTACACTGGTGACTCCCGACGTTCAAGGAACACGTACCTCCACACTACACCGGTGACTCCGGCGTTCAAGGAACACGCACCCTCACACTACACTGGTGACTCCCGACGTTCAAGGAACACGCACCCTCACACTACACTGGTGACTCCCGACGTTCAAGGAACACGTACTCTCATACTACATTGGTGACCTCGGCGTTCAAGGAACACGCACCCTCACACTACACTGGTGACTCCTGACGTTCAAGGAACACGCACCCTCACACTACACTGCGACTCCCGACGTTCAAGGAACACGCACTCTCATACTACATTGGTGACTCCCGGCGTTCAAGGAACACGCACCCTCACACTACACTGGTGACTCCTGACGTTCAAGCGAACACGCCCACCTCACACTACACTGGTGACTCCTGACGTTCAAGGAACACGCACTCTCACACTACACTGGTGACTCCCGACGTTCAAGGAACACGCACCCTCACACTACACTGGTGACTCCTGACGTTCAAGGAACACGCACTCTCATACTACATTGGTGACTCCCGGCGTTCGCTGAACACGCCCTCACACTACACTGGTGACTCCCGATGTTCAAGGAACACGCACCCCTCACACTACACTGGTGACTCCCGACGTTCAAGGAACACGCACCCTCACACTACACTGGTGACCCCTGACGTTCAAGGAACACGCACCCTCACACCACATCGGTGACTCCCGACGTTCAAGGAACACGCACCCTCACACTACACTGGTGAGCCCCGACGTTCAAGGAACACGCACCCTCACACTACACTGGTGACTCCCGACGTTCAAGGAACACGCACTCTCACACTACACTGGTGACCTCGGCGTTCAAGGAAAACGCACCCTCACACTACACTGGTGACACCCGACGTTCAAGGAACACGCACTCTCATACTACATTGGTGACTCTCGACGTTCAAGGAACACGCACCCTCACACTACACTGGTGACCTGGACGTTCAAGGAACACGCACCCTCACACTACACTGGTGACTCCTGACGTTCAAGGAACACGCACCTCACACTACACTGGTGACTTCCGACGTTCAAGGAACACGCACTCTCATACTACACTGGTGACTCTCGACGTTCAAGGAACACGCACCCTTACACTACACTGGTGACTCCCGGCGTTCAAGGAACACGCACCCTCACACTACACTGGTGACTCCTGACGTTCAAGGAACACGCACTCTCATACTACATTATGACTCCCGGCACCCAAGGAACACGCACCCTCACACTACACTGGTGACCAGACGTTCAAGGAACACGCACCCTCACACTACACTGGTGACTCCCGACGTTCAAGGAACACGCACCCTCACACTACACTGGTGACTCCCGACGTTCAAGGAACACGCACCCTCACACTACACTGGTGACTCCCGACGTTCAAGGAACACGCACTCTCACACTACACTGGTGACTCCCGGTGTTCAAGGAAAACGCACCCTCACACTACACTGGTGACTCCCGACGTTCAAGGAACACGCACTCTCATACTACATTGGTGACTCTCGACGTTCAAGGAACACGCACTCACACACTACACTGGTGACCTGACGTTCAAGGAACACGCACCCTCACACTACACTGGTGACTCCCGACGTTCAAGGAACACGCACCGCCACACTACACTGGTGACTTCCGACGTTCAAGGAACACGCACTCTCATACTACACTGGTGACTCTCGACGTTCAAGGAACACGCACCCTTACACTACACTTATGACTCCCGGCGTTCAAGGAACACGCACCCTCACACTACACTGGTGACTCCTGACGTTCAAGCGAAATACGCACTCTCATACTACATTGGTGACTCCTGGCGTTCAAGGAACACGCACCCTCACACTACACTGGGTGACTCCAGACGTTCAAGGAACACGCACCCTCACACTACACTGGTGACTCCCGACGTTCAAGGAACACGCACCCTCACACTACACTGGTGACTCCCGACGTTCAAGGAACACGCACTCTCACACTACACTGTGACTCCCGGCGTTCAAGGAACATGCACCCCCACACTACACTGGTGACTCCTGACGTTCAAGGAACACGCACTCTCATACTACATTGGTGACTCCCGACGTTCAAGGAACACGCACCCTCACACTACACTGGTGACTCCCGACGTTCAAGGAACACGCTCCCTCACACTACACTGGTGACTCCCGACGTTCAAGGAACACGCACTCTCATACTACATTGGTGACTCCCGGCGTTCAAGGAACACGCACCCTCACACTACACTGGTGACTCCCGGCGTTCCAAGGAACACGCACCCTCACACTACACTGGTGACTCCCCGACGTTCAAGGAACACGCACTCTCATACTACATTGGTGACCTCGGTGTTCAAGGAACACGCACCCTCACACTACACTGGCGACTCCCGACGTTCAAGGAACACGACCCTCACACTACACTCGGTGACTCCCGGCGTTCAAGGAACACGCACCCTCACACCACACTGGTGACTCGACGTTCAAGGAACACGCACCCTCACACTACACTGGTGACTCCCGACGTTCAAGGAACACGCACTCTCATACTACATTGGTGACTCCCGGCGTTCAAGAACACGCACCCTCACACTACACTGGTGACTTTTCGGACGTTCAAGGAACACGCACCCTCACACTACACCGGTGACTCCCGACGTTCAAGGAACACGCACCCTCACAATACACTGGTGACTCCCGACGTTCAAGGAACACGCACTCTCACACTACACTGGTGACTCACGGCGTTCAAGGAACACGCACCCTCACACTACACTGGTGACTCCCGAAGTTCAAGGAACACGCACTCTCATACTACATTGGTGACTCTCGACGTTCAAGGAACACGCACCCTCACACTACACTGGTGACTCCCGACGTTCAAGGAACACGCACCCTCACACTACACTGGTGACTCCCGACGTTCAAGGAACACGCACTCTCATACTACATTGGTGATTCCCGGCGTTCAAGGAACACGCACCCTCACACTACACTGGTGACTCCCGACGTTCAAGGAACACGCACCCTCACACTACACTGGTGACTCCCGACGTTCAAGGAACACGCACTCTCATACTACACTGGTGACTCTCGACGTTCAAGGAACACGCACCCTCACACTACACTGGTGACTCCCGGCGTTCAAGGAACACGCACCCTCACACTACACTGGTGACTCCCGACGTTCAAGGAACACGCACTCTCATACTACATTGGTGACTCCCGGCGTTCAAGGAACACGCACCCTCACACTACACTGGTGACTCCCGACGTTCAAGGAACACGTACTCTCACACTACACTGGTGACTCCCGGCGTTCAAGGAACACGCACCCTCACACTACACTGGTGATTCCGACGTTCAAGGAACACGCACCCTCACACTACACTGGTGACTCCCGACGTTCAAGGAACACGCACCCTCACACTACACTGGTGACTCCCGACGTTCAAGGAACACGCACTCTCACACTACACTGGTGACTCCCGGCGTTCAAGGAACACGCACCCTCACACTACACTGGTGACTCCCGACGTTCAAGGAACAAGCACTCTCATACTACATTGGTGACTCTCGACGTTCAAGGAACACGCACCCTCACACTACACTGGTGACTCCCGGCGTTCAAGGAACACGCACTCTCACACTACACTGGTGACTCCCGGCGTTCAAGGAACACGCACTCTCACACTACACTGGTGACTCCCGGCGTTCAAGGAACACGCACTCTCACACTACACTGGTGACTCCCGACGTTCAAGGAACACGCACTCTCACACTACACTGGTGACTCCCGGCGTTCAAGGAACACGCACCCTCACACTACACTGGTGACTCCCGACGTTCAAGGAACACGCACTCTCATACTACATTGGTGACTCTCGACGTTCAAGGAACACGCACCCTCACACTACACTGGTGACTCCCGACGTTCAAGGAACACGCACCCTCACACTACACTGGTGACTCCCGACGTTCAAGGAACACGCACTCTCACACTACACTGGTGACTCCCGGCGTTCAAGGAACACGCACCCTCACACTACACTGGTGACTCCCGACGTTCAAGGAACACGCACCCTCACACTACACAGGTGACTCCCGACGTTCAAGGAACACGCACTCTCACACTACATTGGTGACTCCCGACGTTCAAGGAACACGCACCCTCACACTACATTGGTGACTCCCGGCGTTCAAGGAACACGCACTCTCACACTACATTGGTGACTCTCGACGTTCAAGGAACACGCACTCTCACACTACACTGGTGACTCTCGGCGTTCAAGGAACACGCACTCTCACACTACACTGGTGACTCCCGGCGTTCAAGGAACACGCACTCTCACACTACACTGGTGACTCCCGGCGTTCAAGGAACACGCACCCTCACACTACACTGGTGACTCCCGACGTTCAAGGAACACGCACTCTCACACTACACTGGTGACTCCCGGCGTTCAAGGAACACGCATTCTCACACTACATTGGTGACTCTCGACGTTCAAGGAACACGCACCCTCACACTACACTGGTGACTCCCGACGTTCAAGGAACACGCACCCTCACACTACACTGGTGACTCCCGACGTTCAAGGAACAGGCACTCTCACACTACACTGGTGACTCCCGGCGTTCAAGGAACACGCACCCTCACACTACACTGGTGACTCCCGACGTTCAAGGAACACGCACCCTCACACTACACTGGTGACTCCCGACGTTCAAGGAACACGCACTCTCACACTACATTGGTGACTCTCGAGGTTCAAGGAACACGCACTCTCACACTACACTGGTGACTCCCGGCGTTCAAGGAACACGCACCCTCACACTACACTGGTTAGTCCCGGCGTTTAAGGAACACGCACCCTGACACTACACTGGTGACTCCCGGCGTTCAAGGAACACGCACCCTCACACTACACTGGTGACTCCCGACGTTCAAGGAACACGCACTCTCATACTACATTGGTGACTCTCGACGTTCAAGGAACACGCACCCTCACACTACACTGGTGACTCCCGGCGTTCAAGGAACACGCACCCTCACACTACACTGGTGACTCCCGGCGTTCAAGAACACGCCCACCCTCACACTACACTGGTGACTCCCGACGTTCAAGGAACACGCACCCTCACACTACACTGGTGACTCCCGACGTTCAAGGAACACGCACCCTCACACTACACTGGTGACTCCCGACGTTCAAGGAACACGCACCCTCACACTACACTGGTGACTCCCGACGTTCAAGGAACACGCACCCTCACACTACACTGGTGACTCCCGACGTTCAAGGAACACGCACCCTCACACTACACTGGTGACTCCCGACGTTCAAGGAACACGCACCCTCACACTACACTGGTGACTCCCGACGTTCAAGGAACACGCACCCTCACACTACACTGGTGACTCCCGACGTTCAAGGAACACGCACCCTCACACTACACTGGTGACTCCCGACGTTCAAGGAACACGCACCCTCACACTACACTGGTGACTCCCGACGTTCAAGGAACACGCACCCTCACACTACACTGGTGACTCCCGACGTTCAAGGAACACGCACCCTCACACTACACTGGTGACTCCCGACGTTCAAGGAACACGCATCCTCACACTACACTGGTGACTCCCGACGTTCAAGGAACACGCACCCTCACACTACACTGGTGACTCCCGACGTTCAAGGAACACGCACCCTCACACTACACTGGTGACTCCCGACGTTCAAGGAACACGCACTCCCTCACACTACACTGGTGACTCCCGACGTTCAAGGAACACTCACCCTCACACTACACTGGTGACTCCCGACGTTCAAGGAACACGCACCCTCACACTACACTGGGGACTCCCGACGTTCAAGGAACACTACCCTCACACTACACTGGTGACTCCTGACGTTCAAGGAACACGCACCCTCACACTACACTGGTGACCCCGACGTTCAAGGAACACGCACCCTCACACTACACTGGTGACTCCCGACGTTCAAGGAACACGCACTCTCACACTACACCGGTGACTCCCGGCGTTCAAGGAACACGCACCCTCACACTACACAGACTCCCGATGTTCAAGGAACACGCACCCTCACACTACACTGGTGACCTCGACGTTCAAGGAACACGCACCTCACACTACACTGGTGACCCCCGACGTTCAAGGAACACGTACTCACACTACACTGTGACTCCCGGGCGTTCAGAACACGCACCCCTCACACTACACTGGTGACTCCCGACGTTCAAGGAACACGCACCCTCACACTACACTGGTGACTCCAGACGTCTGCGAACACGCACCCTCACACTACACTGGCACCTGACGTTCAAGGAACACGCACCCTCACACTACACTGGTGACTCCAGACGTTCAAGGAACACGCACCCCTCACACTACACTGGTGATTCCCGGCGTTCAAGGAACACGCACCTCACACTACACTGGTGACTCCCGACGTTCAAGGAACACGCACCCTCACACTACACTGGTGACTCCTGGCGTTCAAGGAACACGCACCCTCACACTACACTGGTGACTCGACGTTCAAGGAACACGCACCCTCACACTACACTGGTGACTTCCGCGTTCAAGGAACACGCACCCTCACACTACACTGGTGACTCCCGACGTTCAAGGAACACGCACCCTCACACTCAATTGGTGACTCCCGACGTTCAAGGAACACGCACTCATACTACATTGGTGACTCCCGGCGTCTGCCGAACACGCACCCTCACACTACACTGGTGACTCCCCGATGTTCAAGGAACACGCACCACACTACACTGGCACTCCCCGACGTTCAAGGAACACGCACCACTACACCGTGATTCCGACGTTCAAGGAACACGCACCCTCACACTACACTGGTGACCTCGACGTTCAAGGAACACGCACCCTCACACTACACTGGTGACTCCCTGACGTTCAAGGAACACGCACCCTCAGCTACTACACTGGTGACTCCTGACGTTCAAGGAACACGCACTCTATACTACATTGGTGACTCCCGGCGTTCAAGGAACACGCACACTCACACTACACTGGTGACCTCCCCGACGTTCAAGGAACACGCACCCTCACACTACACTGGTGACTCCCGACGTTCAAGGAACACGCACCTTCTGACTACACTGGCGACTCCCGACGTCTGGGCGAACACGCACCTCACACTACACTGGTGACTCCCGACGTTCAAGGAACACGCACCCTCACACTACACTGGTGACTCCCGACGTTCAAGGAACACGCACCCTCACACTACACTGGTGACTCCCGACGTTCAAGGAACATGCACCTCACTACACTGGTGACTCCTGACGTTCAAGGAACACGCACCCTCACACTCACACTGGTGACTCCCGACGCTCCAAGGAACACGCACCACACTTTTACACTGGTGACTCCTGACGTTCAAGGAACACGCACCCTCACACTACACTGGTGACTCCCGGACGTTCAAGGAACACGCACCCTCACACTACACTGGTGGCTCCCGACGTTCGCTGAACACGCACTCACACCACACTGCGATTCCGGCGTTCAAGGAACACGCACCCTCACACTCGTACACTTGCGACTCCCGACGTTCAAGGAACACGCACCCTCACACTACACTGGTGACTCCCGACGTTCAAGGAACACGCACCCTCACACTACACTGGTGACTCCCGACGTTCAAGGAAAACGCACCACACTACACTGGTGACTCCCCGGCGTTCAAGGAACACGCACCCCTACACTACACTGGTGACCTCTGACGTTCAAGGAACACGCACCCTCACACTACACTGCGACTCCCGACGTTCAAGGAACACGCACTCTCACACTACACCGGGTGACTCCCGGCGCCCAAGGAACACGCACCCTACACTACAATGGTGACTCCCGACGTTCAAGGAACACGCACTCTACACACATTAGACTCTCGGACGTTCACAAACACGCACCCTCACACTACACTGGTGACTCCCCGACGTTCAAGGAACACGCACCCTCACACTACGTCACACTCCCGACGTTCAAGGAACACGCACCACACTACACCGTACCCCTGACGTTCAAGGAACACGCACTCTCATACTACACTGGTGACTCTCGGACGTTCACGAACACGCACCCTTACACTACACTTGCGACCTTCGGCGTTCAAGGAACACGCACCACACCGTTAATTGGTGTGACTCCTGACGTTCAAGGAACACGCACTCTCATACTACATTGGTGACCTCAAATCTTCAAGGAACACGCACCTCACATCACACTGGTGACTCCAGACGTCTAAGGAACACGCACCCTCACACACACTGGTGACTCCCGACGTTCAAGGAACACGCACCTCACACTCACACTGGTGACTCCCTGACGTCTTTAAGCGAACACGCACTCACACTACACTGGTGACTCCCGGCGTTCAAGGAACATGCACCCTCACACTACACTGGTGACTCCTGACGTTCATGGAACACGCACTCTCATACTACATTGGTGACTCTCGACGTTCAAGGAACACGCACCCTCACACTACACTGGTGACTCCTGACGTTCAAGGAACACGCACCCTCACACTACACTGGTGACCTCTGACGTTCAAGGAACACGCACTCTCATACTACATTGGTGACCCCGGCGTTCAAGGAACACACCCTCACACTACACTGGTGACCTCTTCGGCGTCCAAGGAACACGCACCCTCACACTACACTGGTGACTCCGACGTTCAAGGAACACGCACTCTCATACTACATTGGTGACTCCCGGCGTTCAAGGAACACGCACCCTCACATCACACTGGCGACTCCCGACGTTCAAGGAACACGACCCTCACACTACACTGGTGACCCCCGGCGTTCAAGTGAACACGCACCTCACACTCACACTGGTGACCTCGACGTTCAAGGAACACGCACCCTCACACTACACTGGTGACTCCCCGGACGTTCAAGTGAACACGCACCCTCATACCACATTGGTGACCCCGGCGTTCAAGGAACACCGCACCCTCGACACTAATTGGTACCCCGACGTTCAAGGAACACGCACCTCACACTACACTGGTGACTCCCGACGTTCAAGGAACACGCACCCCCTCACAATACACTGGTGACTCCTGACGTTCAAGGAACACGCACTCTCACACTACCTGGTGACTCACGGCGTTCAAGGAACACGCACCCTCACACTACACTGCGACTCCCGAAGTTCAAGGAACACGCACTCACATACTACATTTGTGACTCGACGTTCAAGGAACACGCACCCTCACACTACACTGGTGACTCCCGACATTCAAGGAACACGCACCCTCACACTACACTGGTGACTCCTGACGTTCAAGGAACACGCACTCTCATACTACATTGGTGATTCCCGGCGTTCAAGGAACACGCACCCTCACACTACACTGGTGACTCCCCGACGTTCAAGGAACACGCACCCTCACACTACACTGGTGACCTCGACGTTCAAGGAACACGCACTCTCATACTACACTGGTGACTCGACGTTCAAGGAACACGCACCCACACACTACACTGGTGACTCCCGGCGTTCAAGGAACACGCGCACCCTCACACTACACTGGTGACTCCCGACGTTCAAGGAACACGCACTCTCATACTACATTGGTGACTCCCGGCGTTCAAGGAACACGCACCCTCACACTACACTGGTGACTCCCGACGTTCAAGGAACACGCACCCTCACATTACACTGGTGACTCCCGGCGTTCAAGGAACACGCACCCTCACACTACACTGGTGATTCCGACGTTCAAGGAACACGCACCCTCACACTACACTGGTGACTCCCGACGTTCAAGGAACACGCACCCTCACACTACACTGGTGACTCCCGACGTTCAAGGAACACGCACTCTCACACTACACTGGTGACTCCCGACGTTCAAGGAACACGCACCCTCACACACTACACTGGTGACTCCCGACGTTCAAGGAACACGCACCCTCACACTACACTGGTGACTCCCGACGTTCAAGGAACACGCACTCATACTACATTGGTGACTCTCGACGTTCAAGGAACACGCACCCTCACACTACACTGGTGACTCCCGGCGTTCAAGGAACACGCACCCTCACACTACACTGGTGACTCCTGACGTTCAAGAACACGCACTCTCACACTACACTGGTGACTCTCGACGTTCAAGGAACACGCACCCTCACACTACACTGGTGACTCCCGACGTTCAAGGAACACGCACCCTCACACTACACTGGTGACTCCCGACGTTCAAGGAACACGCACTCTCACACTACACTGGTGACTCCCGGCGTTCAAGGAACACGCACCCTCACACTACACTGGTGACTCCCGACGTTCAAGGAACACGCACTCTCATACTACATTGGTGACTCTCGACGTTCAAGGAAATGCACCCTCACACTACACTGGTGACTCCCGGCGTTCAAGGAACACGCACCCTCACACTACACTGGTGACTCCCCGACGTTCAAGGAACACGCACCCTCACACTACACTGGTGACTCCCGATGTTCAAGGAACACGCACCCTCACACTACATTGGTGACTCCCGGGGTTCAAGGAACACGCAACCTCACACTACACTGGTGACTCCCGACGTTCAAGGAACACGCACCCTCACACTACACTGGTGACTCCCGACGTTCAAGGAACACGCACCCTCACACTACACTGGTGACTCGGTCGTTCAAGGAACTACGCACTCTCACACTACATTGGTGACTCTCGACGTTCAAGGAACACGCACTCTCACACTACACTGGTGACTCCCGGCGTTCAAGGAACACGCACTCTCACACTACACTGGTGACTCCCGGCGTTCAAGGAACACGCACTCTCACATTACACTGGTGATTCCCGACGTTCAAGGAACACGCACTCTCACACTACACTGGTGACTCCCGGCGTTCAAGGAACACGCACCCTCACACTACACTGGTGACTCCCGACGTTCAAGGAACACGCACTCTCATACTACATTGGTGACTCTCGACGTTCAAGGAACACGCACCACACTACACTGGTGACTCCTGACGTTCAAGGAACACGCACCCTCACACTACACTGGTGACTCCCGACGTTCAAGGAACACGCACTCTCACACTACACTGCGGACTCTGGCGTTCAAGGAACACGCACCCTCACACTACACTGGTGACTCCCGACGTTCAAGGAACACGCACCCTCACACTACACTGGTGACTCCCGACGTTCAAGGAACACGCACTCTCACACTACATTGGTGATTCCTGACGTTCAAGGAACACGCACCCTCACACTACATTGGTGACTCCCGGCGTTCAAGGAACACGCACTCTCACACTACATTGGTGACTCTCGACGTTCAAGGAACACGCACTCTCACACTACACTGGTGACTCTCGGCGTTCAAGGAACACGCACTCAAGACTACACTGGTGACTTCGGCGTTCAAGGAACACGCACTCTCACACTACACTGGTGACTCCCGGCGTTCAAGGAACACGCACCCCTCACACTACACTGGTGACTCCCGACGTTCAAGGAACACGCACTCTCACACTACACTGGTGACTCCCGGCGTTCAAGGAACACGCATTCTCACACTACATTGGTGACTCTCGACGTTCAAGGAACACGCACCTCACACTACACTGGTGACTCCTGACGTTCAAGGAACACGCACCCTCACACTACACACTGGTGACTCCCGACGTTCAAGGAACACGTACTCTCACACTACACTGGTGGACTCCCGGCGTTCAAGGAACACGCACCCCTCACACTACACTGGTGACTCCCGACGTTCAAGGAACACGCACCCTCACACTACACTGGTGACTCCTGACGTTCAAGGAACACGCACTCTCACACTACATTGGTGACTCTCGAGGTTCAAGGAACACGCACTCACAACTACACTGGTGACTCCCGGCGTTCAAGGAACACGCACCCTCACACTACACTGGTTAGTCCCGGCGTTTAAGGAACACGCACCCTGACACTACACTGGTGACTCCCGGCGTTCAAGGAACACGCACCCTCACACTACACTGGTGACTCCCGACGTCTACGAACACGCACTCTCATACTACATTGGTGACTCTCGACGTTCAAGGAACACGCACCCTCACACTACACTGGTGACTCCCGGCGTTCAAGGAACACGCACCCCTACACTACACTGGTGACCCCCGGCGTTCAAGGAACACGCACCCTCACACTACACTGGTGACCCCGGACGTCTGGCGAACACGCACTCCTACACTACACTGGTGACTCCCGACGTTCAAGGAACACGCACCCTCACACTACACTGGTGACTCCCCGACGTTCAGCGAACACGCACCCTCACACTCACACTGGTGACTCCCCGACGTTCAAGGAACACGCACCCCTCACACTACACTGGTGACTCCCGACGTCAAGGAACACGCACCCTCACACTACACTGGTGACTCCCGACGTTCAAGGAACACGCACCCTCACACTACACTGGTGACTCCCGACGTTCAAGGAACACGCACCCTCACACTACACTGGTGACTCGCGACGTTCAAGGAACACGCACCCTCACACTAATTCTAGTGACTCCCGACGTTCAAGGAACACGCACCCTCACACTACACTGGTGACTCCTGACGTTCAAGGAACACGCACTCTCACACTACACTGGTGACTCCCGGCGTTCAAGGAACACGCACCCTCACACTACACTGCGAATTTCGACGTTCAAGGAACACGCACCCTCACACTACACTGGTGACTCCTGACGTTCAAGGAACACGCACTCTCACACCACATTGGTGATTCCCGACGTTCAAGGAACACGCACCCTCACACTACATTGGTGACTCCCGGCGTTCAAGGAACACGCACTCTCACACTACATTGGTGACTCTCGACGTTCAAGGAACACGCACTCTCACACTACACTGGTGACTCTCGGCGTTCAAGGAACACGCACTCTCACACTACACTGGTGACTCCCGGCGTTCAAGGAACACGCACTCTCACACTACACTGCGGACTCCCGGCGTTCAAGGAACACGCACCCTCACACTACACTGGTGACTCCCGACGTTCAAGGAACACGTACTCACACTACACTGGTGACTCCCGGCGTTCAAGGAACACGCATTCTCACACTACATTGGTGACTCTCGACGTTCAAGGAACACGCACTCTCTCACACTACACTGGTGACTCCCGACGTTCAAGGAACACGCACCCTCACACTACACTGGTGACTCCCGACGTTCAAGGAACACGCACTCTCACACTACACTGGTGACTCCCGGCGTTCAAGGAACACGCACCCCTCACACTACACTGGTGACCCCGACGTTCAAGAACACGCACCCTCACACTACACTGGTGACTCCCGACGTTCAAGGAACACGAACCCTCACACTACACTGGTGACTCCCGACGTTCAAGGAACACGCACCTCACACTACACTGGTGACTCCCGACGTTCAAGGAACACGCACCCCCACACTACACTGGTGACTCCCGACGTTCAAGGAACACGCACTCTCATACTACATTGGTGACTCCCGGCGGTCAAGGAACACGCACCCTCACACTACACTGTGACTCCCTGATACCAAGGAACACGCACCCTCACACTACACTGGTGACTCCCGACGTTCAAGGAACACGCACCCTCACACTACACTGGTGATTCCGACGTTCAAGGAACACGCACCCTCACACTACACTGTGTGTTCCCGACGTTCAAGGAACACGCACCTCACACTACACTGGTGACCTCTGACGTTCAAGGAACACGCACCCTCACACTACACTGGTGACTCCCGACGTTCAAGGAACACGCACTCTCATACTACATTGGTGACTCCCGGCGTTCAAGGAACACGCACTCACACTACACTGGTGACTCCCGACGTCTGGCGAACACGCACCCTCACACTACACTGGCACTCCCCGACGTCTGGCGAACACGCACCTTCACACTACACTGGTGACTCCCGACGTTCAAGGAACACGCACGTCTCACACTACATCATGACTCGATGCCCGCGAACACGCACCCTCACACTACACTGGTGACTCCCCGATGCCTACAGTCAACACCACACTACACTGGTGACTCCCGCGACGTTCAAGGAACACGCACCCTCACACTACACTGGTGACTCCCGACGTTCAAGGAACACGCACCCTCACACTACACTGGTGACTCCCGACGTTCAAGGAACACGCACCCTCACACTACACTGGTGACTCCCCTGACGTTCAAGGAACACGCACCCTCGCACACTACACTGGTGACTCTACACGTTCCGGCGAACACGCACCTCACACTACACTGGTGGCTCCCGACGTTCAAGGAACACGTCACCACACTACACTGGTGATTCCGCGTTCAAGGAACACGCACCCTCACACTACACTGGTGACTCCCGAGGTTCAAGGAACACCGACTACACGAAGACCACCTCGACGTTCAAGGAACACGCACCCTCACACTACACTGGTGACTCCCGACGTTCAAGGAAAACGCACTCTCACACTACACTGGTGACTCCCGGCGTTCAAGGAACACGCACCCTCACACTACACTGGTGACTCCCGACGTTCAAGGAACACGCACCCTCACACTACACTAGACTCCCCGACGTTCAAGGAACACGCACTCACACCACACTGGTGACTCCCGGCGTTCAAGGAACACGCACCCTCACACTACACTGGTGACTCCCGACGTTCAAGGAACACGCACTCTCATACTACATTGGTGACTCTCGACGTTCAAGGAACACGCACCTCACACTACACTGGTGACTTTATCGACGTTCAAGGAACACGCACCCTCACACTACACTGGCGACTCCCGACGTTCACACACGCACCCTCACACTACACTGGTGACTCCCGACGCGTTCAAGGAACACGCACTCTCATACTACACTGGTGACTCTCGACGTTCAAGGAACACGCACCCTTACACTACACTGGCACTCTGCGTTCAAGGAACACGCACCCTCACACTACACTGCGACTCCCGACGTTGAAGGAACACGCACTCTCATACTAGTACTATACCCGGCGTTCAAGGAACACGCACCACACTACACTGCAGACCCAGACGTTCAAGGAACACGCACTCCCTCACACTACACTGGTGACTCCTGACGTTCAAGGAACACGCACCCTCACACTACACTGGTGACTCCTGACACCAAGGAACACGCACTCTCACACTACACTGGTGACTCCCGGCGTTCAAGGAACATGCACTTTCACACTACACTGGTGACTCCCGACGTTCAAGGAACACGCACTCATACTACATTGGTGACTCTCGACGCGTTCAAGGAACACGCACCCTCACATCGGCACTGGTGACTCCCGACGTCCAAGGAACACGCACCCTCACACTACACTGGTGACTCCCGACGTTCAAGGAACACGCACTCATACTACATTGGTGACTCCCGGCGTCTACGAACACGCACCCTCACACTACACTGGTGACTCCCGGCGTTCAAGGAACACGCACCCTCACACTACACTGGTGACTCCCGACGTTCAAGGAACACGCACTCTCATACTACATTGGTACCCGGCGTTCACACGCACCCTCACACTACACTGGCGACTCCCCGACGTTCAAGGAACACGACCCTCACACTACACTGGTGACTCCCGGCGTTCAAGGAACACGCACCCTCACACTACACTGGTGACTCCCGACGTTCAAGGAACACGCACCCTCACACTACACTGGTGACTCCCGACGTTCAAGGAACACGTGCACTCTCACTACATTGGTGACTCCCGGCGTTCAAGGAACACGCACCCTCACACTACACTGGTGACTCCCGACGTTCAAGGAACACGCACCCTCACACTACACTGGTGACTCCCGACGTTCAAGGAACACGCACCCTCACAATACACTGGTGACTCCCGACGTTCAAGGAACACGCACTTCCCGCTACTACACTGCGACTCACGCGTTCAAGGAACACGCACCCTCACACTACACTGGTACTCCCGAAGTTCAAGGAACACGCACTCACATACTACATTGGTGACTCTCGACGTTCAAGGAACACGCACCCTCACACTACACTGGTGACTCCCGGACGTTCAAGGAACACGCACACTCACACTGCATCTGCACTGACGTTCAAGGAACACGCACTCATACTACATTGGTATCTCTATGTTCAAGGAACACTCACCACACTACACTGTGACTCCCGACGTTCAAGGAACACGCACCCTCACACTACAATTGCGACTCCTGACGTTCAAGGAACACGCACTCTCATACTACACTGGTGACTCTCGACGTTCAAGGAACACGCACCCACACACTACACTGGTGACTCCCGGCGTTCAAGGAACACGCACTGTGTTCACACTAGACTCGACGTCCAAGGAACACGACTTCATACTACATTGGTGACTCCCGGCGTTCAAGGAACACGCTCCCTCACACTACACTGGTGACTCCCGACGTTCAAGGAACACGCACCCTCACATTACACTGGTGACTCCCGGCGTTCAAGGAACACGCACCCTCACACTACACTGCGATTCCGTCGTTCAAGGAACACGCACCACACTACACTGGTGACTCCCGACGTTCAAGGAACACGCACCCTCACACTACACCGTGACTCCCCGACGTTCAAGGAACACGCACTCTCCTCACACTACACTGGTGACTCCTGACGTTCAAGGAACACGCACCCTCACACTACACTGGTGACTCCCGACGTTCAAGGAACACGCACCCCCACATCACACTGGTGACTCCCGACGTTCAAGGAACACGCGCCTCTCATACTACATTGGTGACTCTCATCGTTCAAGGAACACGCACCCTCACACTACACTGGTGACCCCGGCGTTCAAGGAACACGCACCCTCACACTACACTGGTGACTCCCGACGTCTACGGAAGACACCACACTATGACCAGACTTCCTGACGTCTAAGGAACACGTACCTCACACACTACACTATGACTCCCTGACGTTGCGAACACCAACTACACTGCACTGGTGACTCCCGACGTTCAAGGAACACGCACTCACACTACTGGTGACTCCTGGCGTTCAAGGAACACGCACCCTCATACTACACTGGTGACTCCCGACGTTCATAACACGCACTTCATACTGTATTGGTGACCCCTGACACGTTCAAGAACACGCACCCTCACACTACTGGTGACCTCATGGTCAATAACACGCACTACGACTACACTTTGTGACTCCCGACGTTCAAGGAACACGCACCCTCACACTAACACTGGTGGGATCGATGTCTGAGAACACGCACCCTCACACTACATTGGGTGACCCGGCTCAAGGAACACGCACCCTCACACTACACTGGTGACTTCGACGTTCAAGGAACACGCACCTCACACTACACTGGTGACTCCCGACGTTCAAGGAACACGCACTCTCACACTACATTGGTGACTCTCGACGTTCAAGGAACACGCACTTCACACTTGACACTGGTGACTCTCGACGTCCACAACACACCAGCTACCAGACTGGGCACTCCGCGTCTAAGGAAACAGCCACTTCACACTACATCAGTGACTCTGCGTTCATAATACTACCTTCACATTACACTGTGATTCCCGAATGCCTGCGAACACGTACCCTGCCACTACATCGGCAGGACCGGCGTCATGAACACGCACCCTCGCACACTACACTGGTGACTCCCGACGTTCAAGGAACACGCACTCATACTACATTGGGTGACTCTCGACGTCTACGGAACACGACCACACTACACTGGTGACTCCCGACGTTCAAGGAACACGCACCCTCACACTACACTGGTGACTCCCGACGTTCAAGGAACACGCACTCTCACACTACACTGGTGACTCCCGGCGTTCAAGGAACACGCACCCTCACACTACACTGTGACTCCCGACGTTCAAGGAACACGCACTCCCTCACACTACACTGGTGACTCCCGACGTTCAAGGAACACGCACTCACACTACATTGGTGACTCCCGACGTTCAAGGAACACGCACCCTCACACTACATTGCGACTCCCGGCGTTCACGAACACGCACTCTCACACTACATTGGTGACTTCTTGACGTTCAAGGAACACGCACTCACATACCTACACTTGCATCGGCGTTCAAGGAACACGCACTCTCACACTACACTGCGACTCCCGGCGTTCAAGGAACACGCACTCTCACACTACACTGGTGACTCCCGGCGTTCAAGGAACATCGCACCCTCACACTACACTGG
Organism: Ascarosepion bandense; assembly: GCA_037127315.1. Classification (NCBI taxonomy): domain Eukaryota; kingdom Metazoa; phylum Mollusca; class Cephalopoda; order Sepiida; family Sepiidae; genus Ascarosepion; species Ascarosepion bandense. The sequence goes on from JBBBDQ010001504.1 coordinate 395,469, forward strand.
TGACTTTTGACGTTCAAGGAACACGCACTCTCACACTACACTGGTGACTCCCGGCGCTCCGTCATCGCATTCTCACACTACATTGGTGACTCTCGACGTTCAAGGAACACGCACCCTCACACTACACTGGTGACTCCCGACGTTCAAGGAACACGCACCCTCACACTACACTGGTGACTCCCGACGTCCAAGGAACACGCACTCTCACGACTACACTGGTGACTCCCGGCGTTCAAGGAACACGCACCCTCACACTACACTGGTGACTCCCGACGTTCAAGGAACACGCACCCTCACACTACACTGGTGACTCCCGACGTTCAAGGAACACGCACTCTCACACTACATTGGTGACTCTCGAGGTTCAAGGAACACGTACTCACACCGCACTTGTGACTCCCGGCGTTCAAGGAACACGCACCCTCATTACACTGGTTAGTCCCGGCGTTTAAGGAACACGCACTCCGACATCAGTTATCCAGACTCTGCGTTCAAGGAACACGCACCCTCACACTACACTGGTACACCGCGACGTTCAAGCGAACACGCACTCTCATACTACATTGGTGACTCTCGACGTTCAAGGAACACGCACCCTCACACTACACTGGTGACTCCCGGCGTTCAAGGAACACGCACCCTCACACTACACTGGTGACTCCCGGCGTTCAAGGAACACGCACCCTCACACTACACTGGTGACTCCCGACGTTCAAGGAACACGCACCCTCACACTACACTGGTGACTCCCGACGTCTTCGCGAAATACGACGCACTCCTCACACTACACTGGTGACTCCGGATGTTCAAGGAACACGCACCCTCACACTACACTCACTCCTGACGTTCAAGGAACACGCACTCTCACACTACACTGGTGACTTCGACGTTCAAGGGACACGCACCCTCACACTACACTGGTGACTCCCGACGTTCAAGGAACACGCACCCTCACACTACACTGGTGACTCCCGACGTTCAAGGAACACGCACCCTCACACTACACTGGTGACTCGCGACGTTCAAGGAACACGCACCCTCACACTACACTGGTGACTCCCGACGTTCAAGGAACACGCACCCTCACACTACACTGGTGACTCCCCGACGTTCAAGGAACACGCACCCTCACACTACACTGGTGACTCCCGACGTTCAAGGAACACGCACCCTCGCACTACACTGGTGACTCCCGACGTTCAAGGAACACGCATCCTCACACTACACTGGTGACTCCCGACGTTCAAGGAACACGCACCCTCACACTACACTGGTGACTCCTGACGTTCAAGGAACACGCACCCTCACACTACACTGGTGACTCCCGACGTTCAAGGAACACGCACTCACACTATGACTCGTGACTCCTGACGTTCAAGGAACACGCACCCCACACTACACTGGTGACTCTCGACGTTCAAGGAACACGCACTCTCGAGACGCATTATGCACTCCTGCGTTCAAGCGAACACGCACCCTCACACTACACTGGTGACTCCCGACGTTCAAGGAACACGCACTCTCATACTATATTGCGACTCCCGGCGTTCAAGGAACACTCACCCTCACACTACGACGCCCGAGAGGACTTCCCGACGCGTAACCAAGGAACACGCACCCTCACACTACACTGGGGACTCCCGACGTTCAAGGAACACTCCACCACACTACACTGGTGACTCCCGACGTTCAAGGAACACGAACCCCCACACTACACTGGTGACTCCCGACGTTCAAGGAACACGCACCCTCACACTACACTGGTGACTCCCGACGTTCAAGGAACACGCACCCTCACACTACACTGGTGACTCCCGACGTTCAAGGAACACGCACCCTCACACTACACTGGTGACTCCCGACGTTCAAGGAACACGCACCCCACACTACACTGGTGACTCCTGACGTCACAGAACACGCACCACACTACATTGGTGACTCCCGACGTTCAAGGAACACGCACTCTCACACTACACTGGTGAGTCTCGACGTTCAAGGAACACGCACTCTCACACTACACTGGTGACTCCCGGACGTTCAAGGAACACGAACCCTCACACTACACTGGTGACTCCCGACGTTCAAGGAACACGCACTCATACTACATTGTGACTCCCGGCGTTCAAGGAACACGCACCCCCACACCACTGCGACTCCCGGCGTTCAGCGAAACGCACCTGACACTACACTGGTGACTCCCGGACTTTCAAGGAACACGAACCCTCACACTACACTGGTGACTCCCCCGACGTTCAAGGAACACCCTCACACTACACTGGTGACTCCCGGCGATCAAGGAACACGGACTCTCACACTACATTGGTGACTCCCGGCGTTCAAAGGAACACGCACCCTCACACTACACTGGTGACTCCCGACGTTCAAGGAACACGCACTCACACTACATTGGTGACTCCCGGCGTCTGGGCGAACACGCACCCTCACACTACACTGGTGACCCTGACGTTCAAGGAACACGTACCTCACATTACATTGGTGACTCCCGGGCGTTCAAGGAACACGCACCCTCACACTACACTGCGTACCCCCGACGTTCAAGGAACACGCACCCTCACACTACACCAGACTCCCGGCGTTCAAGGAACACGCACTCACACTACATTGGTGACTCCCGACGTTCAAGGAACACGCACCCCCACACTACACTGGTGACTCCCGACGTTCAATGAACACGCACCCTCACACTACACTGGTGACTCCCGACGTTCAAGGAACACGCACCTCACACTGGTGACTCCTGCGTTCAAGGAACACGCACTCACACTACATTGGTGACTCCCGACGTTCATGGAACACGCACCCCCACACTACACTGGTGACTCCCGACGTTCAAGGAACACGCACTCTCACACTACACTGGTGACTCCCGGGCGTTCAAGGAACACGCACCCTCACACTACACTATGACTCCCGACGTTCAAGGAACACGCACCCTCACACTACACTGCGACTCCCGACGCCCGCTGAACACGCACTCACACTACATTGGTGACTCCCGGCGTCTGGCATGAACACGCACCCCCACACTACACTGGTGACTCCCGGCGTTCAAGGAACACGCACCCTCACACTACACTGGTGACTCCCGACGTTCAAGGAACACGAACCCTCACACTACACTGGTGACTCCCGACGTTCAAGGAACACGCACCCTCACACTACACTGGTGACTCCCGGCGTTCAAGGAACACGCACTGTCACACTACATTGGTGACTCCCGGCGTTCAAGGAACACGCACCCTCACACTACACTGGTGACTCCCGACGTTCAAGGAACACGCACTCTCACACTACATTGGTGACTTCCGGCGTTCAAGGAACACGCAGCCTCACACTACACTGGTGACCCCCGACGTTCAAGGAAGCATGCACTCTCACACTACACCGGTGACTCCTCTCGACGTTCAAGGAACACGCACCCTCACACTACACTGGTGACTCTCGACGTTCAAGGAACACGCACCCTCACACCACACTGGTGACTCCCGACGTTCAAGGAACACGCGCACCCTCACACTACACTGGTGACTCCCGACGTTCAAGGAACACGCACCTCACACCTACACTGGTGACTCCCGGCGTTCCAGGAACACGCACCCTCACACTACACTGGTGACCCGGCGTTCAAGGAACACGCACCCTCACACTACACTGGTGACTCCCGACGTTCAAGGAACACGCACCCTCACACTACACTTGTGACTCCCGACGTTCAAGGAACACGTGAACCCTCACACTACACTGGTGACTCCTGACGTTCAAGGAACACGCACCTGGACACTCACACTGGTGACTCCTGACGTCTACGAACACGAACTTTTAGACTACACTTTGGTGACCTCGACGTTCAAGAAACACGCACCCTCACACTACACTGGTGACTCCCGACGTTCAAGGAACACGCACCCTCACACTACACTGGTGACTCCCGACGTTCAAGGAACACGAACCCTCACACTACACTGGTGACTCCTGACGTTCAAGGAACACGCACCCTCACACTACACTGGTGACTCCCGACGTTCAAGGAACACGCACTCTCATACTACATTGGTGACTCGGCGTTCAAGGAACACGCACCCCCACACTACACCGTGACCTCGACGTTCAAGGAACACGCACCCTCACACCACACTGGTGACCTCGACGTTCAAGGAACACGCACCCTCACACTACACCGGTGACTCCTGACGTTCAAGGAACACGCCGCACCACACTACACTGTTGACCTCGACGTTCAAGGAACACGCACCCTCACACTACACTGGTGACTCCCGACGTTCAAGGAACACACACTCATACTACATTGGTGACTCCCGGCGTTCAAGGAACACGTACCCTCACACTACACTGGTGACTCTCGACGTTCAAGGAACACGCACCCTCACACTACACTGGTGACTCTCGACGTTCAAGGAACACGCACCCTCACACTACACTGGTGACTCTCGACGTTCAAGGAACACGCACCCTCACACTACACTGGTGACTCTCGACGTTCAAGGAACACGCACCCTCACACTACACTGGTGACTCTCGACGTCTGCCGAACACGAACCCCTACACCACACTGGTGACTCGGTCGCTCAAGGAACACGCACTCTCATACTACATTGGTGACTCTCGACGTTCAAGGAACACGCACCTCACACTACACTGGTGACTCTCGACGTTCAAGGAACACGCACTCCCTCACACTACACTGGTGACTCTCGACGTTCAAGGAACACGAACCCTCACACTACACTGGTGACTCCCAACGTTCAAGGAACACGCACCCTCACACTACACTGGTGATACTCGATGTTCAAGGAACACGCACTCTCACACTACACTGGTGATTCCCGACGTTCAAGGAACACGTACCCTCACACTACACTGGTGACTCCCGACGTTCAAGGAACACGCACCCTCACACTACACTGGTGACTCCTGACGTTCAAGGAACACGTACTCTCACACTCACACTGGTGACTCTTCGACGTTCAAGGAACGCGCACCCTCACACTACACTGGTGACTCTCGACGTTCAAGGAACACGAACCCTCACACTACACTGGTGACTCTCGACGTTCAAGGAACACGCACTCTCACACTACATTGGTGACTCCCAGCGTTCAAGGAACACGCACCCCGACACTACACTGGTGACTCCCGACGTTCAAGGAACACGAACCCTCAAGCACTACACTGGTGACTCCTGACGTTCAAGGAACACGCACTCTCATACTACATTGGTCACTCCCGGTGTTCATGAACACGCACCCTCACACTACACTGGTGACTCCCGACGTTCAAGGAACACGCACCTTCACACTACACTGGTGACCTCGACGTTCAAGGAACACGCACCCTCACACTACACTGGTGACTCCTGACGTTCAAGGAACACGCACCCTGACACCACACTGGTGACTCCCTGACGTTCAAGGAACACGAACCCTCACACTACACCGTGACTCCTGACGTTCAAGAAACACGCACCCTCACACTACACTGGTGACTCCTGACGTTCAAGGAACACGCACCCTCACACTACACCGGTGACTCCCCGACGTTCAAGGAACACGAACCCTCACACTACACTGGTGACTCCCGACGTTCAAGGAACACGCACCCTCACACACTGGTGACCGACGTTCAAGGAACACGCACTCTCATACTACATTGGTGACTCCTGGCGTTCAAGGAACACGCACCCCCACACTACACTGGTGACCTCGACGTTCAAGGAATACTACACCTCACACTACACTGGTGACTCCCGACGTTCATGAACACGCACCTCTACACCACACTGCAGACTCCCGACGTTCAAGGAACACGCACCCTCACACTACACTGGTGACTCCTGACGTTCAAGGAACACGCACCCTCACACCACACTGGTGACTCCCGACGTTCAAGGAACACACACTCTCATACTACATTGGTGACCCCCGGCGTTCAAGGAACACGCACCCTCACTACATCGGTGACTCTCGACGTTCAAGGAACACGCACCTCACACTACACTGGTGACTCTCGACGTTCAAGGAACACGCACCCTCACACTACACTGCGACTCGGACGTTCAAGGAACACGCACCTCACACTACACTGGTGACTCTCGACGTTCAAGGAACACGCACTCCCTCACACTACACTGGTGACTCTCGACGTTCAAGGAACACGAACCCTCACACTACACTGGTGACTCCCGACGTTCAAGGAACACGCACTCTCATACTACATTGGTGACTCTCGACGTTCAAGGAACACGCACCCTCACACTACACTGGTGACTCTCGACGTTCAAGGAACACGCACCCTCACACTACACTGGTGACTCGACGTTCAAGGAACACGAACCCTCACACTACACTGGTGACTCCCAACGTTCAAGGAACACGCACCCTCACACTACACTGGTGATACTGACGTTCAAGGAACACGCACCTCACACCACACTGGTGATTCCCCACGTTCAAGGAACACGCACCCTCATACCACACTGGTGACTCCCGACGTTCAAGGAACATGCACCCTCACACCACACTGGTGACTCTCGACGTTCAAGGAACACGCACTCTCACACTACACTGGTGACCTCGACGTTCAAGGAACGCGCACCTCACACTACACTGGTGACTCCCGACGTTCAAGGAACACGAACCCTCACACTACACTGGTGACTCGACGTTCAAGGAACACGCACTCTCACACCATATTGGTGACTCCCAGCGTTCAAGGAACACGCACCCCGACACTACACTGGTGACTCCTGACGTTCAAGGAACACGAACCTCACACTACACTGGTGACTCCTGACGTTCAAGGAACACGCACTCTCATACTACATTGGTCACTCCCGGCGTTCAAGGAACACGTACCCTCACACTACACTGGTGACTCCTCGACGTTCAAGGAACACGCACCCTCACACTACACTGGTGACTCCCTGACGTTCAAGGAACACGCACCCTCACACTACACTGGTGACTCTCGACGTTCAAGGAACACGCACCCTCACACTACACTGGTGACTCCCGACGTTCAAGGAACACGCACTCATACTACACTGGTGACTCCTGACGTTCAAGGAACACGCACTCTCACACTACACTGGTGACTCCCGACGTTCATGGAACACGCACCCTCACACTACACTGGTGACTCCCGACGTTCAAGGAACACGAACCCTCACACTACACTGGTGACTCCTGACGTTCAAGGAACACGCACTTACACGGCATTGTGACTCCCGGGCGTTCAAGGAACACGCACCCTCACACTACACTGGTTACTCCCGACGTTCAAGGAACACGAACCCTCACACCACACTGGTGACTCTCGACGTTCAAGGAACACGCACTCTCACACTACATTGGTGACCTCGGCGTTCAAGGAACACGCACCCCGACACTACACTGGTGACTCCTGACGTTCAAGGAACACGAACCCTCACACTACACTGGTGACTCCCGGACGTTCAAGGAACACGCACTTCATACTACATTGGTGACTCCTGACGTTCAAGGAACACGCACCACACTACACTGGTGACTCCCGACGTTCAAGGAACACGCACCTCACACCACACTGGTACTCCCCGACGTTCAAGGAACACGCACCCTCACACTACACTGGTGACTCCCGACGTTCAAGGAACACGCACCCTCACACTACACTGGTGACTCCTGACGTTCAAGGAACACGCACTGCCACACTACACTGGTGACTCCCGGCGTTCAAGGAACACGCACCCTCACACTACACTGGTGACTCCCGACGTTCAAGGAACACGAACCCTCACACTACACTGGTGACTCCCGACGTTCAAGGAACACGTACCCTCACACTACACTGGTGACCTCGACGTTCAAGGAACACGCACCCTCACACCACACTGGTGACTCTCGACGTTCAAGGAACACGCACACTCACACTACACTGGTGACTCCCGACGTTCAAGGAACACGCACCCTCACACTACACTTATGACTCCCGGGACGTTCAAGGAACACGCACCCTCACACTACACTGGTGACTCCCGACGTTCAAGGAACACGCACCCTGACACTACACTGGTGACTCCTGACGTTCAAGGAACACGAACCCTCACACTACACTGGTGACTCTCGACGTTCAAGGAACACACACTCTCACACTACATTGGTGACTCCCGGCGTTCAAGGAACACGCACCCTGACACTACACTGGTGACTCCCGACGTTCAAGGAACACGAACCCTCACACTACACTGGTGACTCCCGACGTTCAAGGAACACGCACTCTCATACTACATTGGTGACTCCTGGCGTTCAAGGAACACGCACTCACACTACACTGGTGACTCCCCGACGTTCAAGGAACACGCACCACACTGGTGACTCCCTACGTTCAAGGAACACGCACCCTCACACTACACTGGTGACTCCCGACGTTCAAGGAACACGCACCCTCACACTACACTGGTGACTCCCGACGTTCAAGGAACACGCACTCTCACACTACACTGGTGACTCCCGACGTTCAAGGAACACGCACTCTCACACTACACTGGTGACTCCCGACGTTCAAGGAACACGCACCCTCACACTACACTGGTGACTCCTGACGTTCACGAACACGAACCCCACACTACACTGGTGACTCCCGACGTTCAAGGAACACGCACTCTCATACTACATTGGTATTCCCCGGCGTTCAAGGAACACGCACTCACACTACACTGGTGACTCCCGACGTTCAAGGAACACGAACCCTTCACACTACACTGGTGACTCTCGACGTTCAAGGAACACGCACTCTCACACTACATTGGTGACTCCTGGCGTTCAAGGAACACGCACCCTGACACTACACTGGTGACTCCCGACGTTCAAGGAACACGAACCCTCACACTAAACTGGTGACTCCCGACGTTCAAGGAACACGCACCCCTCACACTGGTGACTCCCGACGTTCAAGGAACACGAACCCTCACACTACACTGGTGACCCCGATCGTTCAAGGAACACGAACCCTCACACTACACTGGTGACTCTCGACGTTCAAGGAACACGCACCCTCACACTACACTGGTGACTCTCGACGTTCAAGGAACACGCACTCTCACACTACACTGGTGACCCGACGTTCAAGGAACACGAACCCTCACACCACCAGGACTCCCGACGTTCAAGGAACACGCACCCTCACACTACACTGGTGACTCCCGACGTTCAAGGAACACGCACCCTCACACTACACTGGTGACTCCCGACGTTCAAGGAACACGCACCCTCACACTACACTGGTGACTCCCGACGTTCAAGGAACACGAACCCTCACACTACACTGGTGACTCCCGACGTTCAAGGAACACGAACCCTCACACTACACTGGTGACTCCCCGGACGTTCAAGGAACACGCACCCTCACACTACACTGGTGACTCTCGACGTTCAAGGAACACGCACCCTCACACTACACTGGTGACTCCCGACGTTCAAGGAACACGAACCCTCACACTACACTGGTGACTCCCGACGTTCAAGGAACACGAACCCTCACACTACACTGGCGGACCCCGACGTTCAAGGAACACGCACCCTCACACTACACTGGTGACTCCCGACGTTCAAGGAACACGCACCTCACACTACACTGGTGACTCCCGACGTTCAAGGAACACGCACCCTCACACTACACTGGTGACTCCCGACGTTCAAGGAACACGCACCCTCACACTACACTGGTGACTCCCGACGTTCAAGGAACACGAACCCTCACACTACACTGGTGACTCTCGACGTTCAAGGAACACGCACTCTCACACTACATTGGTGACCTCATGTCCAAGGAACCGTGCACCCTGACACTACACTGGTGACTCCCGACGTTCAAAGGAACACGAACCCTCACACTAAACTGGTGACTCCCGACGTTCAAGGAACACGCACCACACTACACTGGTGACTCCCGACGTTCAAGGAACACGAACTACTACACTGCGACTCCCGACGTTCAAGGAACACGAACCCTCACACTACACTGGTGACTCTCGACGTTCAAGGAACACGCACCCTCACACTACACTGGTGACTCTCGACGTTCAAGGAACACGCACTCACACTACACTGGTGACTCCCGACGTTCAAGGAACACGAACCCTCACACTCACACTGGTGACTCCCGACGTTCAAGGAACACGCACCACACTACACTGGTGACTCCCGACGTTCAAGGAACACGCACCCTCACACTACACTGGTGACCGGACGTTCAAGGAACACGCACCCTCACACTACACTGGTGACCCTCGACGTTCAAGGAACACGAACCCTCACACTACACTGGTGACTCCCGACGTTCAAGGAACACGAACCCTCACACTACACTGGTGACCCCGACGTTCAAGGAACACGTGCACCCTCACACTACACTGGTGACTCTCGACGTTCAAGGAACACGCACCCTCACACTACACTGGTGACCCCCGACGTTCAAGGAACACGAACCTCACACTACACTGTTCCCGACGTCCAAGGAACACGAACCCTCACACTACACTGGTGACTCCCGACGTTCAAGGAACACGCACCCTCACACTACACTGGTGACTCCCGACGTTCAAGGAACACGCACCCTCACACTACACTGGTGACTCCCGACGTTCAAGGAACACGCACCCTCACACTACACTGGTGACTCCCGACGTTCAAGGAACACGCACCACACTACACTGGTGACTCCCGACGTTCAAGGAACACGCACCTCACACTACACTGGTGACTCCCGACGTTCAAGGAACACGCACTCACACTACACTGGTGACTCCTGACGTTCAAGGAACACGAACCCTCACACTACACTGGTGACTCCCCGACGTTCAAGGAACACGAACCCTCACACTACACTGCGGACTCCCGACGTTCAAGGAACACGCACCCTCACACTACACTGGCACCCCGACGTTCAAGGAACACGCACCCGCACACTACACTGGTGACTCCCGACGTTCAAGGAACACGCACCCTCACACACTGCGACTCCCGACGTTCAAGGAACACGCACCCTCACACTACACTGGTGACCCCCGACGTTCAAGCGAACACGAACCCTCACACTACACTGGTGACTCCCGACGTTCAAGGAACACGCACCTCACACTACACTGGTGACCCCGACGTTCAGCGAAACACGCACCCTCACATCACACTGGTGACTCCCGACGTTCAAGGAACACGCACCCTCACACTACACTGGTGACTCCCGACGTTCAAGGAACACGAACCCTCACACTACACTGGTGACTCCCGACGTTCAAGGAACACGCACCACACTACACTGGTGACTCCCGACGTTCAAGGAACACGCACCCTCACACTACACTGGTGACTCCCGACGTTCAAGGAACACGCACCCTCACACTACACTGGTGACTCCCGACGTTCAAGGAACACGCACCACACACTACACTGGTGACCCCGGGACGTTCAAGGAACACGCACCCTCACACTACACTGGTGACTCCCGACGTTCAAGGAACACGCACCCCCACACTACACTGGTGACTCCCGACGTTCAAGGAACACGCACCACACTACATTGGTGACTCCCGACGTTCAAGGAACACGCACTCTCACACTACACTGGTGACTCTCGACGTTCAAGGAACACGCACTCACACTACACTGGTGACTCCCGACGTTCAAGGAACACGAACCCTCACACTACACTGGTGACTCCCGACGTTCAAGGAACACGCACTCTCATACTACATTGGTGACTCCCGGCGTTCAAGGAACACGCACCCCCACACTACACTGGTGACTCCCGGCGTTCAAGGAACACGCACCCTGACACTACACTGGTGACTCCCGACTTTCAAGGAACACGAACCCTCACACTACACTGGTGACTCCCGACGTTCAAGGAACACGCACCCTCACACTACACTGGTGACTCCCGGCGATCAAGGAACACGGACTCTCACACTACATTGGTGACTCCCGGCGTTCAAGGAACACGCACCCTCACACTACACTGGTGACTCCCGACGTTCAAGGAACACGAACCCTCACACTACACTGGTGACTCCCGACGTTCAAGGAACACGAACCCTCACACTACACTGGTGACTCTCGACGTTCAAGGAACACGCACCCTCACACTACACTGGTGACTCTCGACGTTCAAGGAACACGCACTCTCACACTACACTGGTGACTCCCGACGTTCAAGGAACACGAACCCTCACACTACACTGGTGACTCCCGACGTTCAAGGAACACGCACCCTCACACTACACTGGTGACTCCCGACGTTCAAGGAACACGAACCCTCACACTACACTGGTGACTCCCGACGTTCAAGGAACACGAACCCTCACACTACACTGGTGACTCTCGACGTTCAAGGAACACGCACCCTCACACTACACTGGTGACTCTCGACGTTCAAGGAACACGCACCCTCACACTACACTGGTGACTCTCGACGTTCAAGGAACACGCACCCTCACACTACACTGGTGACTCTCGACGTTCAAGGAACACGCACCCTCACACTACACTGGTGACTCTCGACGTTCAAGGAACACGCACCCTCACACTACACTGGTGACTCTCGACGTTCAAGGAACACGCACCCTCACACTACACTGGTGACTCTCGACGTTCAAGGAACACGAACCCTCACACTACACTGGTGACTCCCGACGTTCAAGGAACACGCACTCTCATACTACATTGGTGACTCTCGACGTTCAAGGAACACGCACCCTCACACTACACTGGTGACTCTCGACTTTCAAGGAACACGCACCCTCACACTACACTGGTGACTCTCGACGTTCAAGGAACACGAACCCTCACACTACACTGGTGACTCCCAACGTTCAAGGAACACGCACCCTCACACTACACTGGTGACTCTCGACGTTCAAGGAACACGCACCCTCACACTACACTGGTGACTCCCGACGTTCAAGGAACACGCACCCTCACACTACACTGGTGACTCCCGACGTTCAAGGAACACGAACCCTCACACTACACTGGTGACTCCCGACGTTCAAGGAACACGCACCCTCACACTACACTGGTGACTCTCGACGTTCAAGGAACACGCACCCTCACACTACACTGGTGACTCCCGACGTTCAAGGAACACGCACCCTCACACTACACTGGTGACTCCCGACGTTCAAGGAACACGCACCCTCACACTACACTGGTGACTCCCGACGTTCAAGGAACACGCACCCTCACACTACACTGGTGACTCCCGACGTTCAAGGAACACGCACCCTCACACTACACTGGTGACTCCCGACGTTCAAGGAACACGCACCCTCACACTACACTGGTGACTCCCGACGTTCAAGGAACACGAACCCTCACACTACACTGGTGACTCCCGACGTTCAAGGAACACGAACCCTCACACTACACTGGTGACTCCCGACGTTCAAGGAACACGCACCCTCACACTACACTGGTGACTCTCGACGTTCAAGGAACACGCACCCTCACACTACACTGGTGACTCCCGACGTTCAAGGAACACGAACCCTCACACTACACTGGTGACTCCCGACGTTCAAGGAACACGAACCCTCACACTACACTGGTGACTCCCGACGTTCAAGGAACACGCACCCTCACACTACACTGGTGACTCCCGACGTTCAAGGAACACGCACCCTCACACTACACTGGTGACTCCCGACGTTCAAGGAACACGCACCCTCACACTACACTGGTGACTCCCGACGTTCAAGGAACACGCACCCTCACACTACACTGGTGACTCCCGACGTTCAAGGAACACGCACCCTCACACTACACTGGTGACTCCCGACGTTCAAGGAACACGCACCCTCACACTACACTGGTGACTCCCGACGTTCAAGGAACACGAACCCTCACACTACACTGGTGACTCCCGACGTTCAAGGAACACGAACCCTCACACTACACTGGTGACTCCCGACGTTCAAGGAACACGCACCCTCACACTACACTGGTGACTCCCGACGTTCAAGGAACACGCACCCGCACACTACACTGGTGACTCCCGACGTTCAAGGAACACGCACCCTCACACTACACTGGTGACTCCCGACGTTCAAGGAACACGCACCCTCACACTACACTGGTGACTCCCGACGTTCAAGGAACACGAACCCTCACACTACACTGGTGACTCCCGACGTTCAAGGAACACGCACCCTCACACTACACTGGTGACTCCCGACGTTCAAGGAACACGCACCCTCACACTACACTGGTGACTCCCGACGTTCAAGGAACACGCACCCTCACACTACACTGGTGACTCCCGACGTTCAAGGAACACGAACCCTCACACTACACTGGTGACTCCCGACGTTCAAGGAACACGCACCCTCACACTACACTGGTGACTCCCGACGTTCAAGGAACACGCACCCTCACACTACACTGGTGACTCCCGACGTTCAAGGAACACGCACCCTCACACTACACTGGTGACTCCCGACGTTCAAGGAACACGCACCCCCACACTACACTGGTGACTCCCGACGTTCAAGGAACACGCACCCTCACACTACATTGGTGACTCCCGACGTTCAAGGAACACGCACTCTCACACTACACTGGTGACTCTCGACGTTCAAGGAACACGCACTCTCACACTACACTGGTGACTCCCGACGTTCAAGGATCACGAACCCTCACACTACACTGGTGACTCCCGACGTTCAAGGAACACGCACTCTCATACTACATTGGTGACTCCCGGCGTTCAAGGAACACGCACCCCCACACTACACTGGTGACTCCCGGCGTTCAAGGAACACGCACCCTGACACTACACTGGTGACTCCCGACTTTCAAGGAACACGAACCCTCACACTACACTGGTGACTCCCGACGTTCAAGGAACACGCACCCTCACACTACACTGGTGACTCCCGGCGATCAAGGAACACGGACTCTCACACTACATTGGTGACTCCCGGCATTCAAGGAACACGCACCCTCACACTACACTGGTGACTCCCGACGTTCAAGGAACACGCACTCTCACACTACATTGGTGACTCCCGGCGTTCAAGGAACACGCACCCTCACACTACACTGGTGACTCCCGACGTTCAAGGAACACGCACTCTCACACTACATTGGTGACTCCCGGCGTTCAAGGAACACGCACCCTCACACTACACTGGTGACTCCCGACGTTCAAGGAACACGCACCCTCACACTACACTGGTGACTCCCGGCGTTCAAGGAACACGCACTCTCACACTACATTGGTGACTCCCGACGTTCAAGGAACACGCACCCCCACACTACACTGGTGACTCCCGACGTTCAATGAACACGCACCCTCACACTACACTGGTGACTCCCGACGTTCAAGGAACACGCACCCTCACACTACACTGGTGACTCCCGCGTTCAAGGAACACGCACTCTCACACTACATTGGTGACTCCCGACGTTCAAGGAACACGCACCCCCACACTACACTGGTGACTCCCGACGTTCAAGGAACACGCACTCTCACACTACATTGGTGACTCCCGGCGTTCAAGGAACACGCACCCTCACACTACACTGGTGACTCCCGACGTTCAAGGAACACGCACCCTCACACTACACTGGTGACTCCCGACGTTCAAGGAACACGCACTCTCACACTACATTGGTGACTCCCGGCGTTCAAGGAACACGCACCCCCACACTACACTGGTGACTCCCGGCGTTCAAGGAACACGCACCCTGACACTACACTGGTGACTCCCGACGTTCAAGGAACACGAACCCTCACACTACACTGGTGACTCCCGACGTTCAAGGAACACGCACCCTCACACTACACTGGTGACTCCCGGCGTTCAAGGAACACGCACTGTCACACTACATTGGTGACTCCCGGCGTTCAAGGAACACGCACCCTCACACTACACTGGTGACTCCCGACGTTCAAGGAACACGCACTCTCACACTACATTGGTGACTTCCGGCGTTCAAGGAACACGCAGCCTCACCACTACACTGGTGACTCCCGACGTTCAAGGAACACGCACTCTCACACTACACTGGTGACTCCCGACGTTCAAGGAACACGCACCCTCACACTACACTGGTGACTCCCGACGTTCAAGGAACACGCACCCTCACACTACACTGGTGACTCCCGACGTTCAAGGAACACGCACCCTCACACTACACTGGTGACTCCCGACGTTCAAGGAACACGCACCCTCACACTACACTGGTGACTCCCGGCGTTCCAGGAACACGCACCCTCACACTACACTGGTGACTCCCGGCGTTCAAGGAACACGCACCCTCACACTACACTGGTGACTCCCGACGTTCAAGGAACACGCACCCTCACACTACACTTGTGACTCCCGACGTTCAAGGAACACGAACCCTCACACTACACTGGTGACTCCCGACGTTCAAGGAACACGCACCCTGACACTACACTGGTGACTCCCGACGTTCAAGGGACACGAACCCTCACACTACACTGGTGACTCCCGACGTTCAAGAAACACGCACCCTCACACTACACTGGTGACTCCCGACGTTCAAGGAACACGCACCCTCACACTACACTGGTGACTCCCGACGTTCAAGGAACACGAACCCTCACACTACACTGGTGACTCCCGACGTTCAAGGAACACGCACCCTCACACTACACTGGTGACTCCCGACGTTCAAGGAACACGCACTCTCATACTACATTGGTGACTCCCGGCGTTCAAGGAACACGCACCCCCACACTACACTGGTGACTCCCGACGTTCAAGGAACACGCACCCTCACACTACACTGGTGACTCCCGACGTTCAAGGAACACGCACCCTCACACTACACCGGTGACTCCCGACGTTCAAGGAATACGCACCCTCACACTACACTGGTGACTCCCGACGTTCAAGGAACACGCACCCTCACACTACACTGGTGACTCCCGACGTTCAAGGAACACACACTCTCATACTACATTGGTGACTCCCGGCGTTCAAGGAACACGCACCCTCACACTACACTGGTGACTCCCGGCGTTCAAGGAACACGAACCCTCACACTACACTGGTGACTCCCGACTTTCAAGGAACACGCACTCTCATACTACACTGGTGACTCCCGACGTTCAAGGAACACGCACTCTCATACTACATTGGTGACTCCCGACGTTCAAGGAACACGCACCCTCACACTACACTGGTGACTCCCGGCGTTCAAGGAACACGCACCCTCACACTACACTGGTGACTCCCGACGTTCAAGGAACACGAACCCTCACACTACACTGGTGACTCCCGACGTTCAAGGAACACGCACCCACACACTACACTGGTGAGTCCCGACGTTCAAGGAACACGCACCCTCACACTACACTGGTGACTCCCGACGTTCAAGGAACACGAACCCTCACACTACACTGGTGACTCCCGACGTTCAAGGAACACGCACCCTCACACTACACTGGTGACTCCCGACGTTCAAGGAACACGAACCCTCACACTACACTGGTGACTCCCGACGTTCAAGGAACACGCACCCTCACACTACACTGGTGACTCCCGACGTTCAAGGAACACGCACTCTCATACTACATTGGTGACTCCCGGCGTTCAAGGAACACGCACCCCCACACTACACTGGTGACTCCCGACGTTCAAGGAACACGCACCATCACACTACACTGGTGACTCCCGACGTTCAAGGAACACGAACCCTCACACTACACTGGTGACTCCCGACGTTCAAGGAACACGCACCCTCACACTACACTGGTGACTCCCGGCGTTCAAGGAACACGAACCCTCACACTACACTGGTGACTCCCGACGTTCAAGGAACACGCACTCTCATACTACATTGGTGACTCCCGACGTTCAAGGAACACGCACTCTCATACTACATTGGTGACTCTCGACGTTTAAGGAACACGCACCCTCACACTACACTGGTGACTCCCGGCGTTCAAGGAACACGCACCCTCACACTACACTGGTGACTCCCGACGTTCAAGGAACACGAACCCTCACACTACACTGCGACCCCGACGCGTTCAAGGAACACGCACCCTCACACTACACTGGCGACTCCCGATGTTCAATGAACACGCACCCTCACACTACACTGGTGACTCCCCGACGTTCAAGGAACACGAACCCCTACACTACACTGGTGACTCCCGACGTTCAAGGAACACGCACCCTCACACTACACTGGTGACTCCTGACGTTCAAGGAACACGCACCCTCACACTACACTGGTGACTTCGACGTTCAAGGAACACGAACCCTCACACTACACTGGTGACTCCCGACGTTCAAGGAACACGCACCCTGACACTACACTGCGACTCCCGACGTTCGCTGAACACGCACTCTCATACTACATTGGTGACTCCCGGCGTTCAAGGAACACGCACCCCCACACTACACTGGTGACTCCCGACGTTCAAGGAACACGCACCCTCACACTACACTGGTGACTCCCGACGTTCAAGGAACACGAACCCTCAATATTCACACCGGTGACTCCTCCTGACGTTCAAGGAACACGCACCCTCACACTACACTGGTGACTCCCGACGTTCAAGGAACACGCACCCCCTCACACTACACTGGTGACTCCTGACGTTCAAGGAACACGCACTCCCACACTACACTGGTGACTCCCGACGTTCAAGGAACACGAACCCTCACACTACACTGGTGACTCCCGACGTTCAAGGAACACGCACCCTGACACTACACTGGTGACTCCCTGACGTTCAAGGAACACGCACTCTCATACTACATTGCGACTCCCGGCGTTCAAGGAACACGCACTCCCCACACTACACTGGTGACTCCCGACGTTCAAGGAACACGAACCCTCACACTACACTGGTGACTCCTGACGTTCAAGGAACACGCACCCTGACACTACACTGGTGACTCCCGACGTTCAAGGAACACGCACTCTCATACTACATTGGTGACTCCCTGGCGTTCAAGGAACACGCACCCCCACACTACACTGGTGACTCCCGATGTTCAAGGAACACGCACCCTCACACTACACACTGGTGACTCCTGACGTTCAAGGAACACGCACCCTCACACTACACTGGTGACTCCCGACGTTCAAGGAACACGCACCCTCACACTACACTGTGACTCCCGACGTTCAAGGAACACGCACCCTGACACTACACTGGTGACCGACGTTCAAGGAACACGCACTCTCACACTACACTGGTGACTCCCGACGTTCAAAGAACACGAACCCTCACACTACACTGGTGACTCTCGACGTTCAAGGAACACGCACTCTCACACTACATTGGTGACTCCCGGCGTTCAAGGAACACGCACCCCGACACTACACTGGTGACTCCCGACGTTCAAGGAACACGAACCCTCACACTACACTGGTGACTCCCGACGTTCAAGGAACACGCACTCTCATACTACATTGGTGACTCGGCGTTCAAGGAACACGCACCCCCACACTACACTGGTGACTCCCGACGTTCAAGGAACACGCACCCTCACACTACACTGGTGATTCCTGACGTTCAAGGAACACGCACTCATACTACATCGGTGACTCCCGGCGTTCAAGGAACACGCACCCCCACACTACACTGCTGACTCCCGACGTTCCAGGAACACGCACCCCCACACTACACTGGTGACTCCCGACGTTCAAGGAACACGAACCCTCACACTACACTGGTGACTCCCGACGTTCAAGGAACACGCACTCTCATACTACATTGGTGACTCCCGGCGTTCAAGGAACACGCACCCTGACACTACACTGGTGACTCCCGACGCTCAAGGAACACGAACCCTCACACTACACTGGTGACTCCCGACGTTCAAGGAACACGCACTCTCATACTACATTGGTGACTCCCGGCGTTCAAGGAACACGCACCCCCACACTACACTGGTGACTCCCGACGTTCAAGGAACACGAACCCTCACACTACACTGGTGACTCCCGACGTTCCAAGGAACACGCACCCCTACACTACACTGGTGACTCTCGACGTTCAAGGAACACTCACCCCTACGCTACAATATATTTTCCGTAAATTGGATCCAGGTGGCATTTAATGGAAGTCAGATTTCTTGGTAGATGGAGGGTCTTAATACTTATGATCCAACCTAATAGGACCTTACGGAAAGCTGATTCATTTAAGGACTTCTTATTTAAAAAATAACCAGTGTCATAGATTCTTGGATAATATTTGATTTAAATATCTGGTTAGATTTTAACTCCCATATTTGGATTATCAATTTATTCGCCGCATTTGATTTTACAAACAGTAATTCTACAGTATAGTCGGTTCAGTTGGGCACCGTATGTGAGAAAAAGAACACCATTCACTCCGACAGAAATTTGGAAACGGCACGCTATACATCTTGGCATTTGCACCGGAAGCTCCAATACAAACATTTCAGAGTGTTTGAATATCAATCTGAGGAGAGTACAGAGGATTCGGAATGAGTAGGATGAGTTTATTGCTGATTACGAATGTAATCAGAAAACTCACTCTGGTCGTTCTGTTGAGAAAAGAACTTCTAAATTTGTTGGTGAGGTTCTCAGTTGTGTGCTAACATCCGAGTCATTGTGAAGGATCTGCTAATCTGCTCAATGGCATTTTCGGTTCATCTTTCTTCTGTCTCTCTGTCTCCCTCCTTCTTTTGTCTAAGATTAAACCTTGTAGCAGAAATAATATTGGTTCATTGGTGTAACCATACTATTCCAACTTTATTTTCTTGACGTTTAGTCTTTTAATCGGGTGTCTTTCTTGTATACTGTCTGCGTCATTTGAACTTCGTCTAGTACAAAGGTGCCTGGGATGTTTTCGTGTCAACTTGTTTTCTAAGGCTTTGATTTTGGCTGTTAAGGTCTTAGGTTCACAAGCGTAAAAAATATGAGGATAAAGGAAGGTAAGTAACTGCTGAACGATTACGTGAAGGGTTCAAATTGTAGCGTTCCGTGAAGCAACTACATTGGAGTCGGTTACTCTGAAGGATGTCTGCCGTTTTTTGGGGGGAAAAAAGGGTGTCTTCGTGTAATACGGAAAAAATGTAAAGGTCTGAATTAGGGGGAAGTAAAGAATGGATCCTATCTAAACACCGGCTATTAAAAGAACGACAGAATAGCGGTAATGATAAAATCAGTAATTATATGATAACTGAACAGTCATATTTACTAGGTTGGACTGAACAGTACCTCGGCTGACTATGAAGGGGTGATGCTAAAACTGTGAAACCTTGCATGCATTAATTTCAACTCTTCTTATTAATAACTGCATTGTTTCTCTCTAGACAAGAAATGGATTGAATAGTTCATAGGCTATCAATGAATGATGTGATAGCTAGGAAATATTACATGCATTCATTTTATTTCTTCTTTTTTGATAATCATTTCACTTCAGCCATAGCAGAGCCGCCATTGGCACTCAGAGGATTACAGTAGAGAAAAAGGTACAAGGAACCTCGAGGAAAAGATTAGCGATTAATGGGAATCAAGCAGGTAGAAGATGACGATGCATTTAAACTTTTGAAGATTGTAGCAAGCAAATGGAAGGGAGTTCCACAAACGGGAAGTGCGAGAAAAGAAACTGTTAGTGTAGAAAAGGCGGTTAAATTAAACTATTTTCACAGTAAAAGGGTGGAACCTAGATGCCAATCTATTTGCACGTGTAGTCCAGGAACCAGGAAAAAATGCCCATCAGAGCATTTGCCATGAAAATTCTTGTAGAAAAGTGACTGAAGGCTGCCAGGTTGATTATATTGCAGATCCTCTTTTGGATTCTTTGAATTTTGTCAAGAACCTCAAGATAAATAACAGGAGCAGCGGAAACAGGAAACAGTATTCAATGTATGGATGTAAAGTAGATTTATAAATGAGAAAAATTGGTTTATAACAAGAAAAATTACCTAACCGGACACAGTGAAAAAAAACTTTCTAGCAGTAGATGCAGCTATTGGTTCGATATAATCATTCTATTTGAGATTATCTGAGAGAGTAAGTCCAAGGAGATGAAATGTGCTGCTCTCTAGGAGTCTACATACCTTTGATATATGACCTCAAAGTTTGTCATAAAATTTGTCAATATAGATATGACGTTATTATCACTGCTATAGTAGTTCCCAGTCAAAAGTATTTTTATATTCGAGAACAGATGATAGTCAAATC
Organism: Ascarosepion bandense; assembly: GCA_037127315.1. Classification (NCBI taxonomy): domain Eukaryota; kingdom Metazoa; phylum Mollusca; class Cephalopoda; order Sepiida; family Sepiidae; genus Ascarosepion; species Ascarosepion bandense. Next base: position 417,689 of record JBBBDQ010001504.1, read on the forward strand.
AGGATAATAAGTGAAGTGATCAACGAGTTCAAAGCCATAGCAGTTATTAAGATCAGAGAATTGTGCACTGAAGCATTGTCCTAATGAAAAAAAGCCATTTTAATCTGTTTTTGTAGGTGTTTGGTCTTGACAGTAACTGTATTTGCCAGTTAGCAATACACAAAGACATATTCATAAAAAAAACAAAACTAAAACAAAACTTGCTTCAAATAAATCCAATGTCCTTGGATTTATTTGGAGCAAGTGAGGAGGTGTATTTTTCCACTACATTTTCTTTTTGTCTCTGGCTTTGTTGTGCTAAGATCCAGTTACCATACTATAATGAATGAACTGATTCATTCATGATAAGTAGTCCTAGGTAATTGTCTCAGAGGAGGATGTTACAATTGCAGTTACTTTTGCAGCTATTGACTATTACTATCATGACTCATTCTATCGAATTGCGTCTTGCCAGATCCCACATCACTTCGGGTTAAAGTAGGATTAAACCACCACACATCATGGGTTAGGAAACGCTCAAAAAAACAAATTGGACCCGTGATGTACCCAGCCTGTTGTGCTTTTGATACGGTCTCACCGAGCAGAAATCTTCCTCATTTCATGTTTATTGTGCAGAATATTCTCATCTTTTTCACGGGATATGCTAATAACGTTTGCTATTTGATTTATAATCACTCACCCGTAATCCATCACATGATGGTGAATTCGACCACCGTTTTTCTCGGTGACAGGAGGTTTAGACCTTGGATCATCTTCAAGACTCTCCATTCCTTTTCTAAATTCAGCTGCTCACTTTTGCACTGTTGATAAAGCTTGAGCGTCATCCCTTAACGTATCAACCATGTCAGCATGAATGTCATTAGAGGCTAATACTTGAAACACCACAATGTCAAATTTGGTTCATTTTCAAGAGCAGTCACTACTAGTTATATTTGAATTCTTCTTTGAACAATCACTTTACCTGTAAAATTGAAATTAACACATGCAAGATTTCACAGCTTTAACATCCCTCCTTCATAGTCAACCGATAAACTTTACCGCTCCCCGTCATAAGTAGTATGGAATATGGCAAGGTAAAGGTATTGCATTGGCGTCTGTGCGTATTTAGTTTCCTTCAAAGTGTTTAAAATGATCAGTTGCCGATATTTCTCATTTCATGTTGATTTTAACAATTGCTTGTTGATCAACTCCTCTTTTCATGCAATCGGTCTTTCATTGTATCTCTGTAGCTTCATCAATTTCATGTATGTATGTGCTCCTGACTCACCGATTTTAGTGTGCTAATATGGCTTTACGTCAGCTTAGATAATGACGTATTCACTTTTTGACAGGACTAAGTAATGGGATCCCCTGGTGGCTACAGAACTCACATTCAACTTGGGTCTTCCATAGGTACCAAGATTTTGTACAGGTTTTTCAAATAAAATAAAACTCATTACCTTGTAGAGATGTTTATACAGCTATGGTAAATTCAATATCAGGTCAAATAACAGTAGGAATAATATATTGTGCCAATCTGTGAGTCAATCAGTTAAGATTCGTATGTGATAAACGCTTAGGCGATCATCTCTCGAAAGAGACATGACTGACTTAGTAGAAGACTCTCCCGCAGTAGGTTGCCATAACTTTCTGCGGTAGACTGGTTGCCAACCAAAATTATAGAAACCAATCTGCCCTTTATCTGACCTATAACTGGTAGGGGGGGGAAGACGGATTAATAACTTTTGCAAGAGTATTTGCGCGTAAGTGAATGCAACGAATTCATTAGGAATTCGAACTAGTATCTATAATTTCTCAATCAGAATCGATATCCATTGCAACAGAACGCACATTCCGTTGTGCCAATACACGAATTAAATAAAATATTCTTTGTTTTAAACATCACTCTTTACAATTCTGGTTTTTTACATTGAATTCAAATCCAACTCGGTTCAGAGAGTGTAATTCGCAACCACTTTAGCCATCAAACCGCTTCGTTTAGAAATTGAATTAATTTGGCATAAAGCTATAATACTAAAGTACACAGTGAGGATCGCACTCACCATGTGAGATTAAGTTACTAATCCTGGCTGAAAGGCAGATGTTCAAGGAACCGCTTGTTGTTTTCCTGCTCGACTTAATACATTTCGAGAAAGAATTTCTTGATTGTATTGTTCCTGTGAAATCTGTGAACAGCTGAATGATCCCCAGCAAGGGATTAACTCGAAACTCTTGGGAAAAAGAAACATCATTTACACTGGGGATTAATTTTATCAAAAAGCTTTGGCCAAACACTGTGTGAAACAAAATGACCTTTTAGAGTTTTTTTCTTATAAGCTGCTCTGCGTTGTCTTAAGACAAAAAAACAAAAACTTTGATTTTCAGAATCAGCTATGTCTAATAGCATTGGTAGTGTGAAGACCAGATTGGATGCTTGAACAAAGGTCACAGTTTACGTCAACCATCATTAAGTACGTCTACGGCTATATCGTGTTGAATACACCATTTCCCATCCGATCACCGAAGTTAAGCAACATCGAGCCTGCTAAGTACTTAAATGGGTGATCATTTGAGAATACCAGGTGCTGTAAACGTAAGGACCAAGAATGGTCCACCGGTCCTCCAGGTTTGGGGGTTGGGCGCAGGGCTAACAACTTTGTCCCGTAAAAAAAGCAGTTTTTTACAGAAACAGCAACAAAAAAGTTGCTGCCCTATGCACTATTGGGTGTGATGGATAAATGATGATCATCATTAATTACACAGGTTAAGTCATTTTATATATATATATATATATATATATATATATATATGTTATGTCGCCAAGTATAAATGAATAACTCAACAACAGAATCAGTTGTATTCCGCGGAAAGACGGTTAGTATGTACAGAAGTGATTAGTAATATTTACAATAGAAAAGATACAATAGTCCAATCCGTCGTAAGACGTGTGTATACGTGATTACTTCCGGTACGCCACCGGAAGTGTGACTAACTCTTCAGTAACTCATTAGAGACTCTCAAGTGACTCTCTCCGACTCATTATTTAGTCGTCCCTCCCAGTAAGAGCAACATATGACACATGGTCAGTTTATATCTGGGCTTTCCGGGCTATATGGCCCGGCCAAAAAATGTCTGTCTATTTTTGCCCAGTCGTGCTTCTACCCTTCGGCGGAACCACGACTGGAAGCAGAGAGCGCCCTCTACCCGAAGGCAGAGTGCTGACAGTGTCGTAGAGTCGTCAGTCTAGTGACTCTGGACGACTCTCCTGTAGAGAATCCACCATTGCTATATATAGCAATGGGAACAGTCCATTTGTAGTCAAATAGAAGCGGCGCCCTAACAATATATATATATATGAACCCTCATTTTCCGGTATGCTTCTTTAGCAAATAAATGCGCGAGTTGCTTTGTATGTTTTATTAGCGTGTATATTTAAACATCGGATCTCCATTGAAACGTTCTTGATTAAATAATTTAGACATATTATGTCTATTTAATTTCATTAAAATCCTCTTGTAGTCACAAATACATTTCTTGGCATCGTAATTATAAGCATAAGCATAAATTTCTTGGCATCGTAATTATAAGCGTAAGCAATAAAGACGCTGTTTGTATTTTCATTAGGTTAATTTTTATTTCTATAGTCCCAAGTACTTTAAATCTTGTCCAAGGGGGTTGATTGCTAAGACGTAATTAATGTAATTATCCCTTACGAAAAGTTGTAATTTAAAAATGTCATATTGTTTAACCGTTTATATATATATAAACCATCCGCCGACAGGCCTGTTTCGCTGTATCACAGCTCTTCAGTACAGTTAGATTAACCGTTTCCCCTCAAGCCGAGACTAAATAAGCTCATACTGCCTACAACTTCAGGGACAGATGTAATCTATGCTTGGAGGAGAAAATAGCTATTATCAGATATAGAAATCTAAATGAACTATTAAACCAGAGAAATGAATTGATTTTTAAATGTAGACATAAAAATAGGTATAGGATCACTTAAGAAGATCAAAATTAAACTTAAAAGTTTGATTTTGAAAAAACTAGAATGTCCCTTTTAAGACTTTATACCCTCAAAAATTTTTTTTATATCATTATTGCTATCATAGGTACTTACTACTATTGTTTTTATTATCGTTATTATTATTGTCATTTTTATTAAAAGTATTTAAATAATTTGAATATAAGTATACTAGCAGTATAGCCCGGCGTTGCTTGGGTGTAATGAAAGCTTTAAAACTAATTCATGGTCCTGGAGCTCAGACTCTTTGGACGTTGGCACGAAAGACTAAAAAGCAATAGTTGTTTACAGTTAAAGCGAAACCATAGACTGAAAGAAAAAATGAATGATGTAAGTCAAATTTTGATTTCCTGGTATCGATATCAAGTAAGTTTTTTCGTCGTAAACTGAATTTTGAAGGCTAAATAAGTCCTCTGAGTAAATGGTATCATGGTTGAGACTAAGAACTACAATTATACCTACTTAGCAAAAACTAGAATAAAATGGCTGAAAAAATGCAGACACACAGGTAGATAAACAGACACACACACAAACATCTTGCCTTTTATATATATTATCGATTTTCTGTACTATTGTAAGAACTGCAACCTTGAAACTTCTGAATATTGTTTCTTATGTCTTTGTCTATGAGTGTATCAAATTTGATTAAAATCGGACCACTCCTTCTATAACCCGATTTTTACGATTATCGATTTTCGATATTTATCGGTGGAACCTCGAAAACAAAGCCTGGCTCAGAACACTCGCAGACGCTTATAGTACAACTGTAAATTTTCAAGAAAATCGGTCCAGCTTTTTCGGAGTCTATAGGTAATGGACACACACAGACACACACACATACACACACAGAGACAAAGTTCCATTTATAAATAAGTTTAGATATATATTTTAAAATTAGTTTTTATATTATACATAATTATTATTAATTTATATTTACCTATCGTTGTATGTTGTCTTCATTATTAGTATTTTTTATTTTTATTATATTTATTATTATTATTCTTATTTTTATTCTTAATTTTTCTATCTTTTAAACATATTTTTATTTATTTATTTATTGTTAATTTTTTAAATTTTTTATTATTTTTAAATTTTTAAATTTTGTAATTATTATTATTAGTTTTAGGCTTCTAGATTTTAATTTCTTTATTTCTACGTTATTATTACTACGAATATAACAATATAATACTACTGCTATTTACTTTCGCGCAAATACCCTTGGGAAAGGTATTAATCCGTCTCTTCCTTCCAGTTATGGGTTAAATAGCAGGACAGACTGGGTTCTATAGCCCTGGTCGGCAACCAGTCTACCGCAGAAAGCAATGGCAACCTAGTGCGGGATAACCTTCTGCCCAGTCAGTCATGTCTCTTTCGAGACATGATCGCCCAAGCGTGTATCACGTATGGCACTTAACTGACTGACTGCTATAATTGTCTACGGTTCTATCGTGTTGAATACACCGGTTCCCGTCCGATTGCTAAAGTTAAGCAACATCGAGCCTGGTCAGTACTTAAATGGTGACCATTTGGGAATGCCAGGTGCTGTAAACCTAAGGACCAAGAATGGGTCACCGGTCCTCCAAGTTTGGGCGTTGGGTGCAAGGTTAACAACCCTGCCTCATAAAATAAAAACAGTTTGTTACAGGAACAGCAACAAAAAGTTGCTGCCCTATGCACCATCTGGGGGTGATGGATAAATGATGATGATTACGATTAGAATTAATAAGGAAAACTAGCAATAAATATTCTAGCGTAACTAATTTTTAAATTTCAATGTTATGCATCTGAAACAGACAACTGACAATGTCAAAATTCATAAACGAAATGTTTGTTTTTTTGTTAATCTAAGACAAAGACGCTGCGAGACGCTAACATCTAATACGTTCAGTTAAACCCCCTTTCCTTCTCCTTTTCTTTCTTTTTTCTCTTCTTTTTAAATTTTTTCTTTTTTTTAATTTAACTTGACTTTGTCTGGATGAATTTGAACCATTCATTGTTGTATGAATTTAGTCTGACATGCCATGGGAGCCGCGAAGTATCATTTACTAATGGATTTGTAAAATATCCAACTTTTGTTTCTTGATTATAATACTCTTTTAAATTCAACAATAAATGTTAACATTGAGTTTTCTTCGAAGTTAGTCTCTGTTGGAATTTATCGTATCAAATTTCAAGGATTCTGCTATATATAAAGTAAGTAATTCATTATTCGACGTCAACAGGATGCAGAAAGCACTGGACGGCCGTTTCGTCCTATATTTGAGACGCATCCACTACCAGGAACTGAAACCCAGACAATGGCGCTATTAAACGAATGTCATACCAACTGTACAACGGGCCCCGGTGACGAAGAGGTAACGAATTAAACGCGATATAGTGCCGCTCATTCATATATATATATATATATATATATATATATATATATATATATATATATATATATATATATTGGGCGTGTATAATGATAATATACATGCTAAAAAGGTTGCCTTCTTCTACCGAGCGCTCATGGCCCAGAGGTAGAATTGCCGACTGACGCCACTTCGGTCGGGTTTCAATCCTGGGTTAAAAGCAATCGAAGTCTAACCGTACTGAAGATCTGTGGTACAGCGAAACAGATCTGTCTGCGGATGACTATATATATATATATATATATATATAAGTGGCGTCAATCTGCGATTCTATCTCTGCGCTATGGGCGCTCGGTAGAAGAAGGCAGACTTTTTAGCATGTGTATTATCATTATACATTCCCAATATATATATATATATATATATATATATATATATATATATATATATATATATATATACGTTAAACTAGAAACTACTCTAAACTGGTGCTGAAATTCTTAGTTTTTGCATATTCAGGTTTTTTTGTTTGCCCCCATGCCTAAGTTTATAGAAAATTTTGCTTAACCTTTCACGGGTCACTATATTTCTTAAAGAATAAATGCCAGTGTGTGTGTGTGTGTGTGTGTGTGTGTGTGTGTGTGTGTGTGTGTGTGTGTGTGTGAATTCCTTTTATTTCTTCAAATGTATCATAAAAAGAAAGAAAAACATGTGATATCGCACGAAATCTCACTACTCCAGGGTGGCCAGTTAAGAATCAGTTGGATCAGAAAGACTTGAGCCAACTGTTGAAAAATTGGTGACGACTGATGTGACTGGCAAAATTCTGAAAGAATTTCTGTACATTTCGTCAGTCTCCACGTCGGATGTTCTTTGAAAAGTACGACAACTGGACGCTCAGAACTAGTGAGATGTTTCGTCATACGAAAAGAACAGAACAAAAGACAAAAGTTTTATGTCAATAACGTTTAAATGACGTGTCCCAATATCGAGCAGCAATTAAGCGATCATAAAAAAAAAAATCAATCAGAGTTAATTACGAGAGAGTCTAATGATTATTCAAAGCTATGAATATTCAAAAAATTACTAAAGATTACTCAAGGTCATGAATATTCAAAAAATTTATTCAAGGTTATTCAAGGTTAATTATTCCCAAAAGATAAAACAGTGATCATTTGTTATTTTTTTTTAGTTAGGGAATTTCGTTCACCCTTTACTGATTTTCTTACTACTAAGTCTTTGTTACACATTAACCAGATATTAATTAATCAGAATTATTTTGATCTGTTAAGTGGATGAAATATTTAAAAAAAATTTTTTTTCACCAGCATTAGTGATCTGTGTTTAAGACCAGATAAATCTGGTATTATGGATGCTTATTTTCAAGGAAAGTAGAGCCTTATCACCTGGAAGAATGTCACGTAAAATAGCCATAATTCTTTCTACATGCCGTATTTGGCCATCTTCTTCTTCTTCTTCTTCTTCTTCTTCTTCTTCTTCTATGTGCCCTGTCCCTTCAGGACGTAGGCGATCATGGCTTTTCACGTCTCCCTATTCCTGGTGGCTCTTAGCACGCTTTCTCCTATTGTACCATGCAACCCTCGTTCTGTCATCCACTAGCTCAAGCCCATAAATCTAGAATATAAATGTATAGAAACTAGCATAGCCACAAATTGAGGGATCAGTTTATATATTGATTATAATATTGATTTGATCCCCCACTTTATATCCATATTATAATTTCTTATAAACAGGTGGCATATATTTTCTTCTTCTATGTGCCCTGTCCCTTCAGGACATAAGCGATCATGGCTTTTCACATCTCCCCATCCCTGGTGGCTCTTAGCACGCCTTCTCCTGTTACACCATGCAACCCTCGTTCCATCATCCACCTGATTTGGTCCTTCAAATATGTTATCCCTTGCTTCTCCCTGTCTCTTTTTCCCTCTATCTTGCCTGTTAGTATCAGGTTCGCCAAGCCCCATTTCCTCATTGCATGCCCCAGGAACTTCAGCTGTCTCTTCCTGATGCTCAGTATTAATTTCCTTTTTGTTTCCATCATTTCTAAGACCTCACAATTGCTCACATGCTCGATCCATGATATTCGCAGCATCCTTCTGTAGAACCACATTTCAGTTGCTTCAAGTTTTTCCTTCATCTTTGATGATATTGTCCAACATTCATTGACATATTGAAGAACTGATAACACATAGCAATCTAGTACTTTCTTTGTTTTTAGCGAAATTGTCCTGTTTCTTAATACTTTACTCAACTTCTGGAATGCTTCCTTTGCCATACCAATTCGCCTTCGGATCTCTGTGTCACACTTTCCATCTGATATTATAACACTTCCCAGGTATTTAAATTGTTGTACCTGCTCGATTCTAGCAGCTCCATCCTAAACATAAATATGGCGTCCTTGTTCCAGTGTCTTTTACGAAACCGTACTGTTCTTGTCCTATCTCTGGCCTGATTCTGCTTCTCGCTCTTTTCATCAGGATACGGACGATCAGTTTTGTTATATGGCTCATTAAGCAGATGGTTATGTGGAGTTCGCATTCGTTTGCTCCTGGCTTCTTAGTGCAATGAGGATCGACTTGCTGAGATCATCTGGTATTACATTACTATTATAAATTTTATTTATCATTTCTGTAATTTTCTCTATGCCAAATTCTTCCAGGTCTATCAGCAGCTCTATGACTATGGTCCAGCTGTTTTGTAACTATTCAGTTTGGCTATTGCAGATTCCACTTCAGACTTTACTGATTGCAAGTTTAATAAGTTCCGATACTGTCGCTGAATTCTAGTGCACCTATCTCTTTTTAATGCTGTAGAGAATGAGTACTATCATCGAAGTAAAGCATTGTGAGTACTGAGATGGGTGATCGCTTGGAAATACCGGGTCTTGTAAGCTAGTATGTGCAGGTAGTATAGGTGATAATAGCTTGTTAATTGGAGAGTGGGTTTGCAATTTGGTTCCTTATCAAATAAACTTGAGAAAGGTATGAATCCACCTCTACTTCTCCTAGTAATGGGTTAATTAGTAAGATTTTATCACTAAAACAACCTCCAAAAGTGTAAATGCAACGTTAATTACCATATTTTATCTACTTGATTCAAATCCATCTCTTATCTTCTGCACCTTTTTATTCTCTCTCTATACCCCCCCCCCCCCCGTGCACCTGCCTTGCTTGGGTGAAATGAGTATATATATAATAAAAACAGTTATAGATACGAAAGATCATTACGTTTTTGTCCAAAACGCCTGAGAAATATCAAAGATCGATTTTATAAAAAATGAAATTTGTTTGTAGAGGTCGCTTTGCTCTCCAATGGCGAGAGGAGAGCAACCGTTACAAAGAATGCTTAAGTGAATAAAGTACTAATCAAGCAGAAAGAACAGACGATGTGTCTGAAAGCTGTTACCGTCATGAATATTTACTGAAGTCATCTCAAAAGATTCCAATTCGTCAACTCAAATCTCCGTTTATTATGTACAGAAGTTTCATATCGATTATTGTTGTCTGCACCGTGAAGAAAAAAAAAATAACCGAGCTAAATGTTTTCCAATGTTTTGAATTCAAGATATTTTATCCTGATTGCCTAGAGTTTTAAGGTGGAATTTTTTTTAAGCAACATATTTTAAAATTGCTATCGAATTGATTTTTAATAAAATATTTCAGTTAGTATAACCTTTGAACTTCATATTTGATTCTAAAGTTCTGTGATCACATTTTAAAACTATCTTCGACTAAGTTATTTTAAATAATTTCTGTCGATATTAATCTTCTGCAGAGAATAAAGAATATTTCAATTCTCTATTATTTTCACATTTTTAACATCTTGGCTGCATTTCAGCCGATATAATTTTTGGTGTTATTTGTTGTGGTCTAATGTTCTGTGATAAAATATCATTATTATAATTCTGCTTTTCACGACCGTTACGTCCTGCTAATGCCTAAAAAACTTATTTTGTTTTGATCGTTTGTATAACACGGATATGTCATATCAGAGACGTTACTTGGTTTCAGCGAGAAAATGAAAGAAAAAAGAAAGAAAGAGAAAAAGAGAGGGGAGGATAAAGAAGAAGAGAAAATAGGGAAAGAGAGAATGGAAGAGAGAAAGACAGGTAGACAGAAAGAAAGAAAGAAATTGAGAATGCAAGAGAGAAAGAGGAAAAGAAAGATGGAAAGAGAGAAAGAAAGATAGAAAGAAATAGAGAGAAAATTAAAGAGGAAAAGAGAGAAAGAACGAAAGAAAGAAAGAAAGAGAGAAAGAGAGAGAGAGGGAGAAGGAGAGAGAAGGAGAGGAGGACTTAAATGTGTTTAACTATTATATCAGTGAAATATAAAAGTTGTCCTTTTCAATTTTTTTCCTTTACGCATAAATAATTTATTTATAAAAAAATTATTTATAAATAAATCTATCTAAACATATTTATAAAAGGAACTTTGTCTGTGTGTACGTGTGTGTGTGCTTCTTTGGTGTGTGTGTGTGTGTTTGTGTCCGTTACCTATAGATTCCGAAACGGCTGAACCAATTTTCTTGAAAATTTACACAGTTGTACTATAAGCGTGTGCGAGTCTTCTTAGCTAGGTTTTGTGTCGAGGTACCCCCGATAAATATCGAAAACCGATAATCGAAAAAATCGGGTTATAGAAGGAGTGGTTCGATTTTAATCAAATTTGATACACTCATAAAAACTAATTTTAAAATATATATCTAAACTTATTTATAAATAGAACTTTGTCTCTGTGTGTGTATGCGTGTGTGTCTGTGTGTGTCCATTACCTATAGACTCCGAAACGGCTGAACCAATTTTCTTGAAAATTTACACAGTTGAACTATAAGCGTCTGCGAGTGTTCTGAGCTAGGCTTTGTTTTCGAGGTTCCACCGATAAATATCGAAAATCGATAATCGTAAAAATCGGGTTATAGAAGGAGTGGTCCGATTTTAATCAAATTTGATGCACTCATAGACAAAGACATAAGAAACAATATTCAGAAGTTTCAAGGTTGCAGTTCTTACAATAGTACAGAAAATCGATAATATATATATATATATAAAAGGCAAGATGTTTGTGTGTGTGTCTGTTTATCTGCCTGTATGTCTGCATTTTTTCAGCCCTTTTATTTTAGTTTTTGCTTCGGGTTTGGCTCTATGTAGGTATAATTGTAGTTCTTAGTCTCAGCCATGATACCATTTACTCAGAGGATTTATTTAGCCTTCAAAATTCAGTTTACGACGAAAAAAACTTATTTGATATCGATAGCAGGAAATCAAAATTTGACTTACATCCATTCATTTCGCTTTAACTGGAAACAACTATTGCTTTTAGTCTTTCGTGCCAACGTCCAAAGGGTCTGAGCTCCAGGACCATGGATTAGTTTTAAAGCTTTCATTACACCCGAGCAACGCCGGGCTATACGGCTAGTTCATAAATAATTTAATTATAAATAAATCATTTATAAATAAATCATTATCTTTAAATAAATGTATTAATAAGAATCTTTGTAGGACAGGTTCTGGGTTAATCTTTCTTATGATACACGTTTTCTGTTCGGTGAATTTAATCTTTGCAGCTTTTAAGTCACCGTTTAGGGGGAAAAACTATTTGAAAATCTGTGATTAAATATTTTCGGGATTTTCCTCAAATTATCAAAACCTCTATTTTTGTAGTTCTGCTCACAACGTTTGGGTTTGGCTGATGTTCTCAACGGTATTTGCGAGAAAGTGAATGCAACGAATTCAACTGAAAGCAGAGTTCGAATTCCAGTTGAAATCGTCTCATTCATTTACATGAGTCAAATAACAAGACAGATTTGGTTCTATAGCCTTGGTTGGGAACCAGTCTACTGTAGAAAGTAATGGTAATCTACTTCGGGATAATCTTCTGCCCAGTCAATCATGTTTCTTTTCAGACATGATCGCCCAAAGCATGTGTCAGGTATTGCACTTAACTGACTGACTGACTGACGCTTATTTACTGCCAGCTTCTGTTTGGCAAGTAGTCATGCTTTGTTTTATATTCATACGAATATATTCAGCTTTATTTAACGGGTATATTCACATTTAAGTTTTCATTTTCCCCGTTTTTACATTGATAATTATAATCTGATTTTGCATGGCCGTTTACGTCTGTGAAGTTCTATGTTGAGGAAGATCTACTCAGTAGGAAAAGAAGACGTTTATTTTACTCAAAGCTGCAAGAGAAAAAGAAAATAAAAAATTGAAAACGAATGAGATTTTATAATTTTATTCTGAATATCCTGGATAAAAATGTTACAATTTTACACTCGCTTAACTATTTTTAAATGTTCATCGAAAAAAATATTCAATCAATTTTAAAAAGATTAAATTACAGGAACTAAGAAAAAGATATTATTTTGGTGACATTAAAACGCGCAATGCATTTAACGTCGTAAAGGTGTCGCCATCTTTTTTGTCGTAGAAGCCAATAAAAAAAAACGATTTATTTAATCTTATATTTCGATCAGACGTTTTTTATTATTACTCATTTGACATTCGCTTATTTTATTAACTGAAACTGTTGCTATGACAGAAAGAGTTTTACTGCAATGTGCGATTTGTCATATTATTTCGCACGCAGTTTTGGTGCAAAATTCGGGAACAAATTTTGCAATTTTAGTCAATTTATCGAAACCATTCGATTTAGTTATGGTATAGGATTAGGTATAGATTAATAAATTTTGAAAATTTTGAATAGAAATAGCCTTGGGCTTAATTGAAATTCGGACTATGGTAGAATGTATGGTCGTCAATTAAAGGAAGAGCCCCAGATCAGAACTAGCAATTGGAAACCTCAGAATTAAGTAAGTAACGGAATTTTAATATCTTGGAAATGTGGTAACAAAAGACGGAAGGTGTGACGCAGAGATTCAAAGGTGCATTGGAATAACAAAAAATGTCTCTCAGAAACTAAGCAAAGAATTAAGAAATTAGAATATTTCGTTAGAAACACAGAAAAGAAAGTTGCTTTATAATACCAATCCTTGTATATGGCAGTGAATGTTGCGCAGAAATTAAGGGTCCTAGGCATGACTGTAAACTGCGTCCGGCAGCAAGGCCTCTTATTGAGAGGTTGTGAGGAACATAAATCCACCTCTTAATTGCTGCTGTTCCCAGGTCCACCCTGACACAGAGTGGTAGCACCTGTTAAGGTCCCAGCAAATAGTTAGCCCCCAAACTGGGGTCAAAACACTATGAAAGTATAAAAATGCACTTTTATAGAAATATATACATAAAAATAGACTTATACAGAAAAATTTGCATTTTTGAAAAATAAATATCGCCAACAATACATTTTTAAAAAAAAATTATTTTCAGCGAAACATTTTTGAATACAAAACTAGAAGACATTTTCAGTTTTCTAAAATAAAAAAGAATAAAAAAAAATTTTCTATTAAAATCTGACTAAATCAACCTACTCACTAAAACTGAAAATTTAAAAAAGTAACTTAAAACTCCATGGCTTTAAATAACCCACGGAGGTTGATAAGTCGTTAAAAAATCTCAAACTTAAACTCAAACTTAGAAATAAAGAGACGATCCAAGGCAGGTGAGATGTGGTTCTACAGAAAGATGCTGGGAATGCGATGAATGAAGCATGTGAACAACGATGCATTTTTAAGGGAAAGGACTATTATACTTAGAATAAAAAAGAGACGTTTAGCATTTTTCATTAAAGACTATCATGTTACCACAACAAGTTGGTATTCCATGTTGAATCTAATTTAGAAGGAGCCCAATTCTATTACAACTATTCTCTTCTATCTTCATAACCCTTTCGTATGAAAAATGTATAATATTTTTTTAAAAACTGCACTTAACGATTTGTAAATTTGACTGTCTTCTGCTCTTATCAATCTATGTATCTTTTGGGGATATTTTAAAATCTAATTTTGCAGCATTGTAATTTGCAATTGATTTGGGATACACACAGGTTATCGGACACGGATGCCCGCTCATTAACCTGTATCTGCTTTTCAGCTGAAGAATAAATAGCCGAGCAATGATTGGTAAAATGATATCAAATGAATAGGTGAAAGATCGCATGAGATTCTCCCATGTGGAAAAGATCGATGGCTGTGGTGAGATGGAGAAAAAAATCTTTACTTCTTTAAAAATACTTCTCTTTATAAGTAAGTCGTTTCAAAGCATGCAAGGAATCTGGTGACGTGACACAAATGCAACGGACAATTGTGTTTAATTTTTAAGAGCAGCTTCTGTAATTTCTTCAGCGATCAAGGCATCTGTGTACTTCTGGTTGGTCTTCATGCCATGTCACGTCATGAGTTTCGAAACACGATTATTGGCGGTTGGGGGTGCAACATGCATTTCAGCCATAATAGCCATGGCGCCTTTAAGGTAAGATAGCATGACGAAGCCCATTCCTCTTAAGACTGTTTATTAACTAAGGGTGCTTCTTCCCGAGGCAAGAGAACCCATCAGCTCTGGTATTTCACCCACAAGTAAATGGAGAAGAGATTGATTAATACATATCCTCGGGGTATTTAAGCAAAAGAGACCTTGGTCGGTATTCGAACACAGGCCGGCGATTTTCCTCTCCTAATCGCTAACCGTTTCATCACATACACATTCTATTAGTGTCCAGCTCCAAATGAAATGTATGTTGATTTGAAAGTTATTGGTGCAACATAGTCTTTCCTACATCATATTCTTTCGTTTAATCATGTACTACACAAAGACAAACTTAATAAATTTATTTTAGACCGTCTCATAATGTTAAGAAACCGTAACAGACGAAAACAGACAAACTCTAGAAAAACAATCATAAAAATTTCCGAAAATATACAGTTCGAAATAGATATAGAAACTAACCTAAAAAAGTAGATTTTTCTAGATGTCACCTTTAAAGTAAGAAAATGTAGAGAACCCAATTAGCTCTGGTATTTAACCCATAAGTGATTGGAGACCATAAGGACAGACCAATGTACATTTACACACCTTTCAACCGTCTAACATCAATAATGAAGATTCTACTATTAATTACGCGCAGATTATCTGATAATTCATCCAGTGAGACCACATTCAACGAAGCCAAGAAGGATTATGAAACTGTCCTAAAGGATAGTAAATTTCCAGCAACACACATACACATACACACTACCCAGCACACAAAAAAGTCCTTCAGAAAAAAGACACATCATGTGGTTCACCTACCGTGGAACAAAAACGTAGAAACAAACGTAGGGAGATATTCTTAAACTCAATTACAAACACCTCTCCATCAAGCCCAATGCAGAAGATATTCAACAAAAACAGTGAAAATAAGCTTAATAGTCGATATTTGTGTGTTGTGGGGCAGTGGATATCGACTCGGAAAGACAAATCGGGAGGTGGGTGCCGATTTTGAATTCCAGTTGAATTCCTTGCATTCACTTATGCCCAAATACCCTTCAGTCAGTCAAGTGCCATACGTGATACACGCTTGGGCGATAAATGTCTCGAAAGAGACATGACTGACTGGGCAGAAGATTATCCCGCAGTAGGTTTCCATTGCTTTCTGCGGTAGACTGGTTGCCGTCCAAGGCTATAGAACCCAATCTGTCCTGTTATTTGACTCATAGCTAGAGGCGGAAAAGATGTGTTATTTTATTAGGTAGTAATTAATGGGGGATCGGTTTCCTATTGTTATGAAGTAATAAACTGATCCCCCACTTTATGACCAGTAGAAGCCTTAATCATTATTCAAACTATTATATTCAGTCAGTCAGTCAAGTGCCATACGTGATACACGCTTGGGCGATCATGTCTCGAAAGAGACATGACTGACTGGGCAGAAGATTATACCGCAGTAGGTTGCCATTGCTTTCTGCGGTAGACTGGTTGCCGACCAAGGCTATAGAAACCAATCTGTCCTATTATTTAGCCCATAACTGGAAGGAAGAGACGGATTAATACCTTCCCCAAGGGTATTTGCGCGTAAGTGAATACAATGGATTCAACTGGAATGAAAGACATTAATCCGTCTCTCCCCTCCAGTTATGGGTTAAATAATAGGACAGATTGGGTTCTATAGCCTTGTTTTGCAACCAGTATACCGCAAAAACAATGGCAAACTACTGCGGTATAATCTTTTGCCCAGTCAGTCATGTCTCTTTTGAGACATGATCGCCAAAAACGTGTATCACGTATGGCGCTTAACTGACTGACTGAATATAATAGTTGAAAACATGATTAATGCTTCTACAGGGCAGAAAGTAGGGGACCAGTTTTATATTGTTAGGAAGCAATAAACTGATCCCCCACTAATTGTTACGTAATAATATAATGCATCTCTTCCCCCTCTAGCTATGAGTCAAATAATAGTACAGATCGGAATTTATCAGATCGCCCAAATCATGTATCACGTATGGCACTTAACTGACTGTTAGGTGTCCGTTGTGGTACAGTGGATATCGACTAGGAACGACAAATCGGGGGTGCCGATTTCGAATTCCAGTTGATTTTCTCGCATTCACTTACGCACAAATACCCTTGGGAAAGGTATTAATCCGTCACTTCCCACCAGTTATGGGTTATATAATAGAAATGATTGGGTTCTATAGTCTTGGCTGGCAACCAGTCTAACGCAGAAAGCAACGGTAATCTATTGCGTGATAATCTTCTGCTCAATCAGACATGTCTCTTTCGAGACATGATCGCCCAAAGCGTGTATCACGTATGGCACTTAACTGACTGAGTAGGTATTTGTTACTATCTGTGGGATCTATGAATTTTATTTTTTATTTATTTTTAATTTTTATAAGCGTTTCACCCCGAGCAAGGCATGTCACTGCCACTACTGTGCAGGGGGCTACGTAGAGTGGAGAAAGGCTGATTAAATATAGGAAATAACAGAGGGTGGGTGATAGGCGGGTGAGGATACCGAGAATGAGGGTCGGGTAGATGAGAGTGTTGCGAGAATAGTTGGGAGTTAGTGTGATAGGAGGTATCTATTGACCCTACATTTAAACACCTGGAGATTGTAACTGTCGGGAAAGCAGACTTGTGGAAGGGAGTTCCACAGGCGGGAAGCGCGAGAAAAGAAGCTGTTGGAGTAGAATTTACGGTTACATCTTATTTGTTTAACTGTAAAAGGGTGGGACCTAGTTGCTAATCTAGTATCTCGTGTAAATTCGTGCTTAGGCGGCACCAGTGATCTAAGCTCATCGGAGCAGAAGCCATGAAAGTACTTGTAGAAGAGGCACAGGGAAGCTACATCACGCCGGTGTGAGAGCGGCTGCAGCCGGTCTGCCAAGTCAGTATCAACCACGTTACAGATCCTCCTTTGTATTTTGTCAAGAAGCCCAAGGAGAGCAGCAGGGGCACCCGACCAGATATGGCAGCAATATTCAATACACGGGCGGATGGTAGATTTGTATATGTGCAGAATAGTTTCAGGTGGGAAAAATTTCCGGGCCCTGCACAGGGAGCCCACTTTCATAGCAGCAGATTTGGCAATGGATTCAATATAGTCATTCCATTTGAGGTCCGCCGAGAGTGTAAGGCCAAGGAGGCGTAGTATTTTACTCTCTGGGAGGCTAGCCTGTCCCATGCTAATGGGAGGTAGATGCGATTGTCTATGGTGGTTAGTTGATGGATTCATCGACTTCTAAAGTGCGTTGGGTCATACTTCAATGTACGAGAGGTCGACGGTACCGTGTACCAGTTCTGTGTTTGTTCGCACCATTGTAGTCCATTATTTTCTGTGACGGCTTCAAGTATGTGAGGGCCAGTACTTTTTTTGTCCGACATGCGAGGTGGATTTTTTAAAGTTACCTTCTCTAACGCTTTGCCTAGAGAGGCAGAATCTACAAGGCAGCGGATGGTTTCGGTTCAGATTATAAAACCCATTCCTACTATTTACCCATAGTTGGGGAGAAGAGATAGATTTTTACTTTTCAAAGAGTTATTAACACATAAGTGAATGCAATGAATTCGGCGTAAGACCTACAGCAGGTGGTTTCAATTCAGAGTTTCCTTGTCTTGTTACCCAAGGCTAGAACCCAACTTTTCCTGTTATTTTTCCAAAGGTGGGCGTGGGTAGCGAACTGCTAACCATTACCCATGGTTATCAATTAGGGTTTTCATAATTAGGTCTCGCCCTTTACTGTGAAGCGAATAAATTGTAAACGCCAATTCTACTCCAGCTTCTTTTCTCGTACTTCCCTCCTGTGGAATTCCCTTCCATTTACTTGCTTTCTCGACAGCTATAATCTCCAAGAATTTAAATGTCAAGTCAATAGTCATCTCCTATCTCACTAACCTGCATCCTCTCGCTCTCATGCTCATTTCTTCGTCCACTCCAATCTCAGCTCATCCTTCTTTTACCCACTTTCTGAGACCCCCTATAGCCTGTCACTCTTTCTCATAACTTTCCTCCTATGTAACCCCCTGCACAACAGTGGCAGTAAAATGCCTTGCTTGGGGCGATATGATTATAAAAAATATCCTACAATTCTTTCTTTTTAGTTTCTTTCTTTCTTTTCTCTTTTTTCCTTTCTTTTTTGTTTGTTTCTTTCTTTTTCTCTCTTTTTTTCTTTCTTTCAATCCTATGATTTTTTTATTCTTTTTTCTTTCTTCCCCCTCTCTCTCTTTGTTTTCTCTCTTTCTTTTTCCTTTTTCTTTATTCTCTCTCTCTCAGGCTTCTTTCTCCGTCCACTCCACTCACATCAGTATTCTCATCCTTCTCTTACCCACTTCCTGACACCTCCCTATAACCTGTCACTCTTTCTCATAACTTTCCTCCTATGTAACCCCCTGCAAAACAGTGGGAGTAAAATGCCTTTTTTGGGGCGATATGATTATAAAAAACATTCTATACTATTATAATGTGGATATAAAGTGGGGGATCATTTCTACATTACAATCACTATATAAATTGCTCCCTCACTTTATGGCCACACTCATCTCTCTCTTACCCACTTCCTGACATCATCGATAATCTGTCACTCTTTCTCATAACTTTCCTCCTATGTAACCCTCTGCAAAACAGTGGGAGTAAAATGCCTTGCTTGGGCAACATGATTATAAAAAAAAAAGAAAATTCGACTTGTAGTTAGGGCGCATTTAATTACGACAAATTACTCCGATGGTGTTGTCCACAATGTATTCGTCATTTTATAAGTGTTATTATGGAGGCACGACCGTAGGAATACTCTCTCCATCTTTTACCAACTGAAAATTGATTCTATGTTGAGTTTCGATTATTGGTCGCATCCGTATGAAGAAAAACTGTGAAACGTTATATATTCACAAGAGAATCTCCCACCGGCGCGACGTGGCTTCCCTGTGTCTCTTCTATAAATACTTTCATGGCTTCTGCTCCGATGAACTTAGATCACTGGTGCCCCCTAAATACGAATTTGAACGAGATACTAGATTAGCAACTAGATCCCACCCTTTTTCAGTGAGACCTATAAAATGCAACCGTAACTTCTACTCCAACAGTTTCTTTCCTCGCACTTCCCGACTGTGGAATTCCCTTCCACACGATTGCTTCCCCGACGGCTACAATCTCCAGGAGTTTAAATGTAAGTTCAATAGACACCTCCTAACACACTAACCTGTTCCCATTCTATCAAACACTCTTCCCATCTGCCTAACCCTCATCCTCGGTATCCTTACTCATCTGTCACCTTCCTCCTGACATTCCCTATGTCTAACCACTCCTTCTCTTTACCTTCCCCTATGTAGCACCATGCGCAATAGTGGCAGTGGAATGCCTTGCTTGGGGTGAGATGATTAAAAAAAAAAGAAAAAAAAAGAGAAGTGAAATTAATGCCACCATGTGAAATGAATAGGCAGCTTCTACTACTTCTGTCATACAGACTAACGGAAGAACTTTTCTTTACGGATAGGGAAATCCTAAATCACACATAACATCTCTCAGCCCAGCTCTATATCAAGACACGAAGCTTGCATCTCCTATCGGAACTTTCAAACTTCCGAGTAAATGGAACATGGTCCCGGAAATTTTCATTTAATTAATTTCTCTATTTACTTTCGGTCAGTAGATGGTTTTTTCGAAGATTTTACTACGGGGGTCATTCAATAAATAAGATGAATTTTTCGGTATAAGGACTTCTACGAGGGTCATTCCATAAATAAGGTGAATTTTTCGGTATAAGGACTCCTACGAGGGTCATTTAATAAATAAGGTGAATTTTTCGATATAAGGTCTTCTACGAGGGTCATTCAATAAATAAGCTGAATGTTTCGGTATAAGGACTTCTACGAGGGTCATTCAATAAATAAGGTGAATTTTTCGATATAAGGACTTCTACGAGGGTCATTCAATAAATAAGGCGAATTGTTCGGTATAAGGATTTCTAATACAGATAAATTACATCGTACTGGTAGTTATAAAAACTGACACACTTTAAATTTACATAAAATATTTCATGAATTTTATTTCATGGGTTAGGGTTAGGTTTAGGTGGGGATGTATTGGGTCAAAATTATTCTTTTTTTTAAATAAACATTATTTATTGATCAGTCAGTTAAGTGCCTTGCGTGAAACACGTTTGGGCGATCATGTCTCGAAAGAGACATGACTGACTGTGCAGAAGATTATCCCGAAGTAGGTTGCCATTGCTTTCTGCGGTAGATTGGTTGCCAGCCAAGGCTATAGAACCGAATCTGTTCTGCTATTTAACCCATAACTGGAGGGAAGGGACGGATTAATATCGTTCCCAAGGGCATTTGTGCGTAAGTGAATGCAATGGATTCAACTGGAATTCGAACTTGGCTCCCCCATTTCTTGTTCCGAGCCGATATCAAATGCACCACAAGACGATATAATATGAAAACGCTTTCCTGATGAGTGTCAATATTACTTGGTTCCTTGTAGAAAATGATTTTAGAAGAAGTGTTGAATTTGAATTCAATTTTTTAAAGGTTACATAATATCGATGATAATATTTACTTTTGAAGTTGGGAAAGAGAGACTGATGAAATGTGGATCGAATGTAATTCTAATAGATCTTTACTAAAGATAACTTCGTATGGACTTAGACAGCCCTTGTCTGATATCCAATAAGAATTGAAAGGATCTGCAAAATGAACTAAAGACTCAATATAGCTTCACGATGAGTGGAACCATTCATCGCGATTAGAGGTGAAGCTATCTTAGTAATTATTTAAATAGATGTCCTGTTACCGAGTGATTATTTAGGCGATGTACTCGCCGGCCTTGACCGTTTCATCCTCATCAGAGATTCTGCGTCAGTAACGCTGGGATGGACTAAGATAAGATTCGTAGATATTTACATGTTTACGTGACTTTGTACGTGTGTGTTCTTTGTCAGAATGAATATATTTACATGGAAGTTTTCGTGCAAATACTCCTTGGCCATTAAAAAAAGCAAAGTTGTCGGTTATTAAAAGCCGTTCCTGATGCAGGTGCACGTTGTCAACCCAAACTAACAAAGGGTTTCAATCAAATACATGAACACTCCATTGATTAGCAAGAACAATCGACAAACTAGAGATCGATAAACAGTAAAAAAAAAAAATGATTATCAGATTGTAACTACAAAATCAGTGAGAAAATTTCTGACGAGAATGAGGACAACAGGACACAGTCGACAGAGTGGACAATTCAAGGCCTGTGAAAAAGATTTGTTGGCAGTACATCGTGTCCGGACTCAGCTTGGCCAGTGTGGACAAAACAGAACCAAGAATTTCCTGAAGGTTCAGAAAATGTTTGTAAATAATGAGGACTTGCATACATATTTTTGTAAGCCTTAAAAGGTGCATTGAATAAAACTCTATTGAAAAAAAAAGAAAAGAAAAGAAAAAGAAAGTGTCTGACGGAGAAGAAAATAAGTTCTAAAAGAATCTTTATACCCTTGATAAAATTCCCCTGGAAGGTTTTGGAACAATTTACACTTGATAAAGAGGAAATAACATTTTGGGTCTAGCTTGTAAAATCTTTTATTTAAATTTGAATAAAAAATCCAACGGAATGGTAAGTATAGTTTGAAAAACTCTTATTTTGATTTGTTTCGACGATCAAACAGATTCTTCAGAAAAATGGATTTTATTTCAACCAAATCTTAGTTGGCGAGACAGAACGAGATTCATACTAATCTTAGGAACGCTGGGGTCTTTTTTTAAGAATTCACCGTTCATATGATTAACTTGAATCACGTTTTCTTTCGCCAACTTAGATTTGATTGAAAAATGAATACATTTTTCTAATAAAGCTGTTTCATTTTTGGAAGAAATCAAAATAATTACTTCTTAAACTGCCTGAAATAATATTTAAGAAATGTTGATTTTATTGCTTCTTCTGCTATTGCAGTTGGATATTCGGTGTCAAGCTGAAAAATGTGTGTGAACAAAACATCAGAAAAAATAGGGAATTTTATTAAAGCCCCCACCAAAAAAAAACAGGATGTTTAATTCCAGAAAATTTACGAACATTTAAAGTTTTTTTTTCTTAATTTTAACCGGAATTCAACCCTACTTTTTACTTATGTTTCTACCTATTGTCCGATATTCTTTAATCCGACTAAATAAAAATTGATGACTGAGATTGTTGAGGAAAAAAAAAAATCAATGATCCAGGTTCGAGTCATAACTGAGGCCGTTTCCCCGTTTGCTGTCTGTTTGGAAAGTATAATTCCGCATTTTGTGCCCAACACTATAAGGAGATATTTGTGTATAATTTTGAGATGAAGTAGTATTAATCTTTTTTACATTGTTCACACTATCGTCCTCATTTTTATTGTTATCTTTAAGACATTTCGGCTTTCTTCAGTTGCTAGAAATTTCGAACCGAACTCTTTATTTCGATCAGTGGGGGATATAATTCTTATTCCATGTGTGATGTTGCTACTGGTAGTCATGTAGTTATCTCCCTTTAAATTAATTCTCTACGTTATTTAACTGTAGCCTGGTAGTGAACTCACAACTCTTTGTGTCAAATCACTAACTAATGTCTATATCCTTCCTCTGACCTCTTCATCCCTGGTTATCTTCTCCTTTTAAGGCAGGATTCCACTGACCACATGCATGGGCTGGGTGTCGATGTCAGCGAAAACCTCCCCATAGCTAGGGTGACTTCACTCGAATCTACTGACCACCAATACATATGTCTCCGCCTGTCTCTCCACAGTTCGGTTCGTTACCTATTCTTTCTTTACCGTTCTCCCTCCTCTCCTGACTGCTCCCTACTAGATAGCATTACTGATGACATAGATAAGGCTATTTCCTATCACCCATTCGCCCACATATTTGTATTTGGAGACCTCAATGCCCATCACTCTGAGTGGCTTGAAAACGCCGTTACTGATCCAGCGGGCATTCACGCCATGAACTTTGCTATTTCCCAATCCCTTACGCAAGTGGTGGACTCCCCCACTCGATTCCCAAGCACTCCCTCAGGTCATTCCTCACTACTAGATATATGTTTCACCTCTGCGCCTGACGCCTGTCAAGTCTCGCAGCTTTGCTCTCTCGGTAACTCCGACCACGCTGTAGTCTCTCTCAGTATTTCTTTCCAATCTCACTCCCCCCAGGAGACCCCTATCTATAGGACCTCCTACCTCTACCAAAAAGCTGACTGGGATGCCTTTCGCGATTTCCTCTGCGACGTTCCTTGGGGAAAAGTGTTCGACCTATCAGTTGATGACTGTGCCTCTGAGGTCTCGTCATGGGTGAAAGCTGGCATTGATGCCTTCATACCCACCAGGAAGTATTGCTTAAAACCTCATTCCTCTCCTGGTTCTCTCCGCCATCGCCCACAGGAACCATTACTTCCGTCTATTCCGGAGACAGTCAACTGATCACAATAGGCGCCTGTTCATATCTGCTCGCAATGAGTGCAAAAGAACCCTAAATGACGCCAGGCAGTTGTTTGCTGAGAGAATGCGACAGCACATAGCTGACCGCAAGTTCGGCTCCAAGGACTATTGGAGGATTTGTAAACGAGTGCTCAACAATAGGAAATCCTCAATACCTCCTTTAACCCATGGATTTGAGGTTCTCACGTCATCTGCGGACAAAGCTGAGTGGTTTGCCCACAGATTCTCATCCAACTCCACATACGACTCGTCCGGAGTACACCCACCCGACTTCCCTAATAGAACTGAGGCCAAACTGCACGACGTATATATTACCCCGACAGTAGTATCCAGAGTAATTTCAAAACTCTACCCCCATAAGGCGTGTGGAGACGATGGAAACCCAGTGATAGTCCTTAAGAGGTGTGCTCCTGAACTTTCCCATGTCCTCTCTAAACTATTTAACTACTGCCTTTCTGCTTCCTGCTTTCCTGCATGCTGGAAGTTCTCTTCAGTCGTTCCTGTATTTAAGAATTGTGGTGAACCCTCGGACCCATCCAACTATCGCCCTATCAGTCTTCTACCGATATTCGGGAAAGTATTCGAGGCTATAATCAATGCTGAAATAGTTCATCATCTCACCGCCCACAAACTGTTCTCCGGCAGGCAATATGAATCCCGCTTTGCCAGGTCCACGGCCGACCTGCTAACAACCGTGACGGAGTACATGCTACAGGCCCTTGATGAGTCTGACGAGGCTCGCGCGGTTGCTCTGGACATCTCCAAGGCTTTCGACAGGGTTTGGCACCCTGGCCTCCTATGCAAACTACGCGGTTATGGTATTACCGGTCGCCTGCTTGACCTAATCCAATCTTTCTTAAATAACCGCAAAATGAAGGTCATTCTGAATGGGCGTGCCTCTTCGTCCTACAGAACGAATGCTGGTGTCCCACAGGGCTCTATCATGGGCCCGATGCTCTTCTTTATTTTCATCAACGACCTCCCAGATGAGATCAAGTCCCAAGTAGGCATCTACGCAGATGACACTACAATATACTCCCGCTCCAGTAAGAAACCTGTCGTGGCGGACAGACATAATCTCGCTGCTGACCTTGAGCGGTATCTACACTCTGTGTTGAACTGGGGCAAGAAGTGGCTTGTCAACTTCAATTCATCTAAGACCAAGCTGTTGTCTGTCAACCATTACAGGCAACCTCTCCTGCCTCCCATAAGCATGGACCAAGCGATTCTCCCGGAGAGTAATACACTACGCCTCCTCGGACTTACCCTGTCCTCAGACCTCAAATGGAAGCACTATATTGAATCCATAGCAAAATCTACTGCTAAGAAGGTTGGGTCACTATGTCGATCCAGGATGTTTTTTCCACCTGAATCCATCCTGCATATATACAAGTCAACCATCCGTCCGTGCATGGAGTACTGCTGCCATTTATGGTCAGGTGCCCCTGCCGTTCTCCTCAGTGTTCTTGACAGGCTCCAAAGGAGAGTCTGTAATGTGATAGGTACTGATCTGGTGGCTCGACTGCAGCCACTTCCCCATCGTCGAAATGTGGCCTCCCTTTGTCTGTTCTATAAATACTTTCATGGCTTCTGCTCAGACGAACTTAAGTCACTGATGCCTCCTCAACAGGTGCAACCAGACTGGCAACTGGGTCCCACCCATTCACAGTCAGGTTAGCCAAATGCAGACGACAATTCTACTCCTGCAGCTTCTTCTCTCGCACTTCCCGCCTGTGGAACTCGCTCCCGTATTCTTGCTTTCCTGACGGCTACAACCTCCAGAAATTTAAATGCAAAGTCAATACTCATCTACTAACTACTGGACTCTAGCTCTCTCCCCACCCCCGTATAACCTTCCCTTTCTCTCCACCTATGTATCTGTCATCGCACCTGCTTTCTCAGCTTTCTATTGTTCCTCTCTAACTAGTTTGTACTCCTCACTCTTTTCTAATTAATCTTTTTACATTTATGTAGCCCCCTGCACATCAGTGGCGTTTCCGCCTTGTTCGGGGTGAAATGATTAAAAAAATATCCACTGGATCATGTGTCCTTGAGGCTACAGCAGTGGTGACCAAATAACTCGGTCGTCCAATATTTACTCTGAGGCATTAGTGTACAAATACTTTGAAAATGTTAAATCCAAATTGGTTGAGGTTCAAATGAAAAGCTGAGGTTATCTTCTAGGCATAGTCAACCAAGACACTGCTTACTACAAGCACTTGTACCTAGCCTAGTTCATTAAAGCTGCAATATTAATTTAAAAATAGATGTTTATATAAAATAGTGATATCTGGTTAGCTAATTTTTATCGAAACACCATTAACTACCTGTACTTGTATTAAGTTTGACTCCAAAATACTATAATACTAATTTTAAATTTTGGTATGTTGTTAGTATCTCGTAGGCTAATATTTACTAAGCTGCCATAGACTACCATTACTTGTACAGAATCAGGTCTATGATATAGTAATATTAAATATATGTAGGTAAGCTTTACATGTGAAGTTAAGGTTATCAAGTTGGCTAATATTTACACAGAAACAGCAGAATACCAGTAATATACTGTTAACTAGAAGTACTCGTGGGAATTTCGCAATTTTATGTTAATGAATGAATAAAACACACGCTGAATTCTACGACAACCACTCAGTTAAGTGCCATACGTGATACACGCTTGGGCAATCATGTCTCGAAAGAGACATTACTGACTGGGCAAAAAATTATCCCGCAGCAGGTTGCCAGCCAAGGCTATAACACCCAATCTGTCCTGTTATTTGACTCATAGCTATACGGGGAAGATAGGTATTATATTATTTAGTAATAAGTGGGGGTTCAGTCTATTACTTCATAACAATAGAAAACCGATTCCCCACTTTATGCCCAGTCATGATCATGATCTTAATCATGATTCCAACTATTATTATATTCAGTCAGTCAGTTAAGTGCCATATGAGATACACACTTGGGCGATCATGTCTCAAAAGAGACATGCCTGACTGGGCAGAAGATTATCCCGCAGTAGGTTGCCATTGCTTTCTGCGGTAGACTGGTTGCCAGCCAAGGCTATAGAACTCAGTCTGTCCTGTTATTTAAGCCATAACTGGAGGGAAGAGACAGATTAATACCTTTCCCAAGGGTATGCAAGAAATTCAACTGGAATTCGAACTCGCTTCCCCGATTTGTCTTTCCGAGTCGGTATCTACTTCACCACAATGCACATACCGACCATAAAATAGAAATTCCACTGTTGCATCATTAAATATTTGTTTAACAACCTTAATAAAATATTGCAAAAACAATCATAAATATGAAGGCCGATTGCTATTTATGAAGTAGGTGGGTACAAATGAAAAGATTTGAAATTGACAACTTTTTGCATTTCACTGAAACAGACATTATTCTGTAGTGGGATAAAAATTAAGAATTGCAATAAACTTTCTTCACTTTTACAAAAATTTACAATGACGTGTGAAATCCTGTTTTTTTCCAAATAGAAAAAGGATTGACTATGTGCTTAAAGAAAAAGTCCGAACCAGATTTTGCAAGTAGGTGTTAAATTGATTTTTGACCAATGGGGGCGACTTGCAAGACTTGAGGACTTCGTGAGTCAGTGCGAAAAATCTAATGATAATAAAAGGGCCCCGATCAGAGTCAGTCAGTCAGTCAGTCAGTCAGTCAGTCAGTCAGTCAGAGGATAGAAGCAGCAAAGACGACAAGCTAAAATTTAACGAGAGAAGCTGCCAGCTGCCCCAGACATTCGTCCTCTTTCTCTTTCCTTTTAGCGTACTGATTCCTTTTACTTCCTCTTCTCCATCCAAAGACATTCTTACCAAACCAACACATACATACGTACTTACGAATATAATCTTTCAACAAATACTACTATGAACATTTTCTACAACTCTAGAAACCTTTAACGCAATATGTGTTTCTCATTGGACATTAATTTGCACGAATTTTCGTTGTTCTTTCTTTTAAATAAATTTCTATTTTAACATGAAAAATATAAAATATAATTTTTTAATCTTACTTTATTCCACATATTTCAACTGCAGACAACCAACCTTCTGATGTTAATTCTGCATAAAACTTGTAAGCTGTAGGGAGTTTGGTCATGTCTGACATAAGGCCGAACCAATAAACATTAACCAGCTCACTACGGCTACAATTCCCATTGTATCCACTTTTTCTTTTCGCATTTAAAATCAAATAGGTTCTCTGATATTTATTTTCTGAGTAAGAGATAGCAAAAACCATTTCCAGGAGCCAAGAAGCTGAGGAGAGGTCTGGGATCATAGAAACAAAGAAAAAGAAGTTGGTATGGCAGACTAGGCAAAAGACAACCCGGTAGTAGGCTGTCGTTTATTTCTGCTGTAGACTAGTTACCAACCAAAGCTATAAGAATCCCAGTCTGTCCTGCTATTTAACCCATAGCTGGTAGCAGAAGAGATAGATTCACACTTTTCCAACGCTGTTTGCGAGTAAGTGAGTGCAACGAATCCAACTGAAATTCGAACTCGGCTCTTTAATTTCTCATTCTGAGTCGTTATTCAAATATTTTGCATAGGTAGAGAAACAGTATTTCAACGTGTATTTCCTGAGATCAAAGAACACAGCGTGGGCAGGAAAGTTTACCTTTGTAATAGACGTCTTAAGGACCAGCTGCTGTGATGAGGCCATCATCACGATTAGCGACCCGAGAGCGTCGTCATAATTGGTGCCGTTTCGACAGCTTCAACCCAGACTCAGGTTCTGGTCATCATCATCACAACAGGTTCCGGACTAAGGGGCAACGAGCCAGCCGGGTGGCAGTGTCACACCACCATCCATAGCAAAACTAAAACCGCTATCTTAAAGGCAATGTTGAATAATAAGATCTTATAGAATCCGTTACCGAAAAGTTTGTCAAATTTTTTGCATAGGTCGGACCGAGAACTTTCACTACCAGCGTTCGTATATTGTGCTTGTCGTATGAAAAGAAAATAATTTTCAACTAAACGGTGTGGGCAATAGGAAGATTAAATGTTTTAAATAAACGTTGCCAGAAAATATCGAGTGAGTTTCAGAGTAAACAGTGCAATGTTAATTGATGGCGGCTGGCGGAAAGTCCATAGGCAAGTCAGTGTCTTCATGAGGCGAAGAAAGCAACAGACGGACACATATATCAATAGAGATCGTCTGGTTTCTGAATGAATTAGGTTTCTTTCATGAACGACATCATTCAGTCGTTTCAATCTATCTATCTATCTATCTATCTATCTATCTATCTATCTATCTATCTATCTATCTATCTATCTGTTTGTCTGACTTTTGACCACAATTTATTCCACTCTGGCAGCTAGAGGAAGGATGTTTGGATATATATATATATATTGTGTTTTTAGAAAAGTGCGGTTTGTTCTACACAAATCTTCCACGCTATTATCAAATGATGAGTGTGTGTGTCGTCTTGCGATTCGGTTCGTGTTGTAATGGAAGAACCTGTCTCCTAGCAATGGACGGTCACCCATGATAAATACACTACGCAGTAGATTACGAGCGAGCTGATGACCGGAAAACGACCAAGAACGGACGGAAGTACTCTACGCTCCATTTTGGTATATAGTGATTATTGTGTGGACTCTTAATATTTGTATCTTGAGTAAAATAAACCTTATTGTTGATTTAATCTTGTGTTCCTTAGTCTTTATCACTTGGACTAACCACTCATTTGTTTGTATCGTATTTTCACGACGCAACAGTTCATAAATGAACTGTTAGTTCGACGGTTTGTCTTGTCATACACAAATCAATCAAAAACCCAAACTGCTGATAAAGCTTTGGAATTGAACCGTACCAACACCAAGCTTGCCAAACGGAATAACTTGAAGCGACGAATGAAAAAAAAAAGAAATCACTAACAGAAAATAAAACTAAGAAAGAGAAAACATAAAAAGAAAAGAAAAATATAAAAAAGTCAGAGAAACACAGCTACCTCAACAATAACCAAAAGTTGTCGATGCCTCAAGCAAATAAGACAAGACAGAACTCTAAACAGCAACCAATGAAACAATACAAAAAGATTAGGTTCAAATCGTTAATGTTTCACGCAGAACGACCGTCAGACCACAAGAATACATACACACACACACACACACACACACACACACACACACACATATATATATATATATATATATATATATATATATATATATATATTGTGTATTTTGGCAGCATTTTTTCATTAATGCAGATTTTGTTGAATAATATAGACAAGTTTTGTCTATTTATTTTGTGTAGGATCCTTTCGTATGGACTGGAGAGGTCATAGTTAAAACGCTTACCCCCTCTACCCATAGTAGTAGCAGCTCGCAGACCAATCCACTCATGCCGCTATATCGCCCGGTTCACACTCCACCCAGGTCTATTGAACAGGTTAAGAGGCTCATCCCTTGTTCCTGTTTAGGATGTGGTTTCCGGCTTTCTCTTTTCCAATCTTTTCACTATTACGTAGCCCCCTGCACATCAGTGGCGTTACCGCCTTGCTCGGGGTGATACGATTAAAAAACAAATACCCTCATGTGACCAAGAACCATACCACCACCATTTTGTCACCGTCTGCAGCCATCCGCCACGTTAAAAATAGACTTTTCTCTTTGGTTTAATTTTCTTTGTTTAATTCCACTTTGTTAATAACTTAAATGTTCTATGTTCACTATATGTTAAATGTTCATTCTTTGACAATGGCTTATGTAATCCGAAAGCTCAGACCCGATAAAAGAATCAACAATTACTGCGATTTCTTGTCATCTTTCAACGATAGCACTATCAAGCTTATCAGATTATACGATGGGATCCTACACAAAATAAATTGATAATACTTGTCTATATTATTCAACGAAACCTGTATTAATATATATATATATATATATCCAGGTAAAAAGAACAAACAGGTTTAGATTTTAGACTTGTCAGGCATTTATGTTTTTAAACTTTTAAAAAGTGCTCAATATAACATATACCGTAGAGCAAAATAAAATTATAACTAAATTTGTATTTATTTAAAATTAATGTAATTTACATTGCGACACAGAAAATTTTGTTTTGAGATTTTTTTTTGATCATATCACCCCGAGCAAGGCGGTAACGCCATTGATGTGCATGCAGGGGGCTACGTAAGAGTGAAAAGATTGGAAAAGAGAAAGAAAGCCGGAAACCACATCCTAAACAGGAAACAAGGGATGAGACTCTTCACCCGTTCAATAGACGTGGGTGGAGTGTGAACCGGGCGATAGTTTAGTCTATCTACTCCAATTACCTCGTTATCAATTAATGTTGATTTATCGTTGTAAAAATGATTTGCATTTGAATGTATGAAAAATACGCTTGTTATTTAAAGATTTGATATAGATCGGGAATACAGAAAAAACTATGCGTATGTTTAACTAAACAGAATGCAATTCAACTTTTAAATTTGAAAACATAGGTTATATTTTGCTTTTTTCAGTGTTACCGGGATAATCAGATAATCGAGCTACCACTAGACTACTTTACTTCCGGTGCGATGTATGCATTTTTGTTACAAGATTATCTTAGCTTACTCTGTATCCCACCACTTTTTTAAAAATAAAAAAGAAATAAAGAAAATATTTCATTTTATTTTTTGTTCTGACTTAAAGGGTCTTTTGAGTGTGATTATACTATTTTTATTTTGTGCATTTTCTTTCCTTCAGTTTTTCATAAACTCTTAGTTTATAAAGATTTTAATATTTATTTAATTATTGTTATATTATAATACAACACAAACTGCCGGATATATGTAGTTATTTCTGCATTTATTATTATTGAATGAAGAAGCGTATTGATAAAATCTTCTTTTCAGCAAATTCTTAGAACTGCTTACATAAATATTTATATTACTAGTGTCTTCCGTAGAAGTAGTGCATTGATAAACTATTGATTCTCTAAGGCACCTGCTTTTCAAAGGACAGTCTTTAACGTTTCCACAGTTGCATTTATTACTGTCTAAATTACTGATTTCAGTTTCTGGATGATTTTATTTTCAATTAGATTTAAATTTTTATTTAGAATATTATTATTATTATGATATTTTATAGTTTTTCTAGATTATCCGTACAACTATAACTTAATTTTAGAGTATTTTTATTGAAAATCTTGCTTAATAGATTATTATTCGGGAAATGTTTTTTAATCAAAGCGAGAAATTTTTGCCTAATTTACTGCTAACTATTTGATTGAAAGGGGGTGTATTCCAAATAATCTTTCTATTTCTATTTTACTTCGGGGGTAGATCATCACTTTTATATATTTAATATTTGAGCGTTTGTATCTACTATTTCTAAGGCATTATTATAAAAAATATTGTGCTTATTAGTCCCTTTTTCATTGGCGGAATTTCTCCTAATTCTATATTTTATGTATGAGGGTACATGTTTAATAATGGGTGGTTAGATTTTAGGTGGATATATAAAGGATTTTATTTGTTTTTTTATATGGTTGGTATATATTATTTTCTAAATCTAAAGTCACATCGAGGAAATGTTCCTTTTTAATCTCTATTAATAGTCACTTTTAAATTAAGGTTTTAAAATTCTCTTTATATCAACTTTCTAATTTTATATATTTTAAAATTTGTAGAATTCCTGACTAACATAAGGCCATAATCCCTGTATAATCTAATATTTTCTTTATTTATATCATTATGGGCTGTAAGATTATAAAGCACAAATAAGCCAACCAAATTTAAAGACTAGTCAGACTCCCGTTGTCCATTGCTCTTTATTATGAATGAGAACAGATTTTTTGCATTCATTATGATGTTTCTCTCCTCTTCCGATCGATCCGAATAAGCAGAAGCAAATTCTAGTGCAATAACAAATAGTACCCTTGATATCAATGCGTAATATTCCTCAATATCGAACTGGATTACAGAACAGTTGTTTTTTCTTTTGTATTACAAAACCGATTTGTTACATTGGTGGTATTAATCCAATAGTTTTAATCCAAGTAGTTCCATAATTTGCTTATTTAGTCTTTCGAAGATATTTTTACCAATTTTTCCAATCTCATGTCTGGTGGGGTTTATTATCCTAATGCTAGGATTTGTATCAAAGGTTTGCTTAAGATCTTTTATGGCGATATAACACTCCTGTGTGCTGAGTTTTCTTACTCTATCGCTTATTTTCAGTCTAGCGGCGATATTTTTACTATAAGAATTTATATTTTCAACTAAATTTTCTATGGTATTAGTTACTTTTTAAAAAATAGTCTTTTGTTAAATTTTTCATAAAGAATTGAACATTTTTATATAAATTTATACACCGAAAAGAAAAGAACTATAAGATCACCGGAAAAATCATATAAACATCTTAACCACATAACCTTTTCTTTCATATTTAACGAAACGTTCATATATATATATATATATATATATATGTATATATATGTATATATATATATGTATATATATGTATATATATATATATGTATATATATATATATATATATATATATATATATATATATATATATATATATATATATATATATATATATACATATATATATATATATATATGTATATATATGTATATATATATATATATATATGTATATATGTATATATATATATATATATATATATATATATATATATATATATATATATATATGTATATATATATATATATATATATATATATATATGTATATATATATGTATATATATATATATATATATACAAGATAATGACTATATTCGTGCCGAAAAACCTTTCACGTATCTACGGAGAAGGGAAATTAGTTTTAAAAAAGAAACAGCTAAGTACATGAACATCAGTCAAAAGAGATCAGACCGAGTCAGCACGTAGCCCAAAGAAAAAACTCCGACACGAGCAATCAAGTAACAAAAAAGCGCTCAATACTTAGGTAGAGCCGAATAAATAAAGGATACCTTGAGAGCCAGACAACCCACGCAGGTTTCACCTAAACGGATCGTCAGGGAAAGCTGGCCAGGTAGGTTGTCTGGCTCTCTAGGTATTCTTTATATATATATAGTCATCCGCTCATCAGTACGGTTAGACATACGATTGCTTTTTAACCCAGGATTGAAACCCGACCGAATTGGTGTCAGTCGGTGATTCTACCCCTGAGCCATAGGCGCTCGGTAGAAGGAAGACTTTTTAGCGTGTATATTATCATTATACACGCCCAATAGCTGAGAGTGTTCTAATTCATTGCTGAATGAACGATATTTCCTATTAGTAATCGATTTAGAAATAAAAATATTTGTGTCATTTGCCATTTGCCGGGCATATATTTCATTGGTCTATCCTTTCACGGTTTATGCTGTGTAAATGTCACTTTCGTTAAATATTTCATCAAGCATGGTTGAACAATTTTCTCAAAGAATATTCCAGTGCATTAAGCATTATGTTCAATCTCTCAGGGACATAATTTATAAAGTCGAAGGGTTTAGTGGAAATGAGTCACAAGGATGAGTAAAATGTAAGTTTGGTATAAATAGTCTAGACAGTAAATTTCTAATTTATCAAAAATGATTAATCAGATGTTGTACTCTTGTATCCCCGCTCATTACAATATATCCCTGAGAAACACTTCGATGCTCATTGGATTAAACTGATTTTTCTACTCGCAGGACATTTCACCCGCCTTTCTTAAAAATATCACAATTGTTCAGCAATGATTGGTAAATACAAAAGTACAAAAGGCGGTAATTATTTAAGAAAATTCACTTTACTGACTGAAAGATTTGACTAGAAAGAGAAATTCCAAATTTGATTTTGTTAACACGTGAAATTACCATATTATTTTTGTGACATGTTTGATGTTTCGGTTTTGCTTTACGCAAAGACAATTATTGAAAAGATTTGTCTGATTGGTTCACAAAGTAAATATATATTCTAACCCCTTGCGTCTTAAGGATTTTATTATCATGCCTACAGAGAAATGGTGAGAAAAACAAAGTTATAGTCAGATGAAATAGGGACTAAAAGAATTGGTTGTTTTGTAATTTGGTCAAATGTTAGGAAAAAGTACAAAAGTTTTTTCAGCGCCCCTTTGAAAATATTTGTTTTTAAATTTTTCATTGGAAATTAAATAACAGCTCACTCTTATGTGTTGTGAATGCCTAATTTATACGCAAAATTGTTGATTTTTACCCATAAAACGAGTTTGAAAGGTCAGTATCTATCTATCTATCTATCTATCTATCTATCTATCTATCTATCTATCTATCTATCTATCTATCTGTCTTTTGACCACAGTTTTCTTCCAATTTGCCAGTTACTGAGAAATAGTTAAAAACCGCCACAGATAAAAATGATAATTTTTTCTCCAGGACAACGTACCGTGTCCCAAGTCGATCGCAACGCATTCGAGACATGATCGCCCAAAGTGTGTATCACGTATGGCATTTAACTGACTGATTATATATGTACTAAGTTTCATTCAAAAGAAGACTAAAGGCTCGTGTTAGAGTTACTGAATATAAGAAGAGATAGGTAAAGGTAGAAGGAAATGAATTATGATTATAAGAACTCTAGGTCCTGATTACTTATTCGAGTTACAATATCATAATGTTCAAGAAAGCATCCACGTGCAAGTAGGTTCCACAACATAGCAATTTCCAGAAAAAAGCTTTTTGAGTGAAAGTTTTATCACTGGATCACGGGGAAAATGCACGCGATGAATTCCGTGGGCATAACATGGCGAGAGCAATCTATAAATATATAAAATGGTGGAAATAAATTATTTTATAAAATTTTGCTTTCGAAAATTTATCTTATGCACCGTTCTAGGCGGTACCTGAGAACGTTTCACTTGATTAAAAAAACCTTTCATTAATGCTTCATAGAATTTATATTTTACTATTTTAAAAAAGTAAGTTTTGGCATATCACATCAGAATGAAACCTGGTTGTTTTTTTTTTCGGTTGTTCTTGATCTTTTTTTTTCATTCGTTGCTTCATGTTATTCCGTTTGGCAAACTTGGTGTTGGTAGAGTTTTATTTCAAAGCTTCATCAGCAGTTTGTTTTTTTTTATAGATTTGTGTATTACGGACAAACCGCCGAACTAACAGTTCAGTTTCGAACTAAAGCGCAAGGCGTATCGTATGTAATTTGTAAACTAAAAAACTTAATGGTCCCAGATTTTGTCACGTGCTATCTGAAGGTTAGAAGAAAAAAAAAAAAAAAAAGAAAAAGAAAAAGAAAAAGGAAAAGAAATCATATAGAGTTTTTATTAGTGGCGCCATTTATATATCAGGCTCGGATCTTATTCAGAGATGTATTATATATATTTCCAAGGGTATTTTTACGCACAAATACCCTTGGGAAAGGTATTAATCGGTGTCTTCCTACCAGTTATGGATTAAATAACAGGACAGATTGGGTTCTACAGCCTTGGTCGGCAACCAGTCTACCGCAGAAAGCAATGACAACCTACTGCTGGATAATCTTCTGCCCAGTCAGTCATGTCTCGAAAGAGACATGATTGACCAAGCGTGTATCACGTATGGCAATTAACTAACTGACTGAATATAATAGTTAGAATCATGCTTAAGGCATAAAGTGGGGGATCGGCTTTTTATTGTTATGAAGTAATAAACTGAACACCACTTATTAATACTTAATGATATAATACATATTTTCCCCACGTATTACACCTAATTGGCTGAATGGATGGCGCTTACAATTCTCGGTACTTTAACATGGCTCTAGAATCTCAGGAACGATATGCTCTACTTATAAATGTGCAAAAACTGACACAATCTGACAAACCTCTGCTAGTTAATTAAAATCACAGCAGGTACTCCACGTATTTAGACTTATGTAGAATTATTAAGATGCAGAGAAAGCATAGGAAAAGAAAAATTAACAACTGTTTAAAATCTATCTATCTATCTATCTATCTATCTATCTATCTATCTATCTATCTATCTATCTCAGTCTGTTCATGATCTATCTATCTATCTATCTATCTATCTATCTATCTATCTATCTATCTATCTATCTATCTCAGTCTGTTCATGATCTATCTATCTATCTATCTATCTATCTCTTCTTAAAAGTTAACGATATTTTCCTTCACTTTAGCTCTGTGTATAAATAAATATTATGCAAAAATTATTTTGGTTAGAAGGGATTGTATTTCAGGTGGTACTTTCTAAACTTGCGCCGATCCTAGATTTCATTTGGTCGTCCCCTATTGAGAAGCCGCAGACGCTGTGAGCCAATGGAAGAGCTGCTTTCGGTGTACCCTCGCTGCTGACCAATCCCAGGACTCGTAACTTGATGAGGGAACAGAAAGATTCCCTCCAAGAGACTTGCACCGGCAGGCGGAGGGCAGTAGCAGTGGCAGCGCTGGGCTCAGGGAGGAAGGACGTCAGATTTCTCGCTGCGGTGTGACTGCGTGATGCGAAACTAGCTTTGTGTTT
The DNA here is from genome assembly GCA_037127315.1 of Ascarosepion bandense. Taxonomy (NCBI): domain Eukaryota; kingdom Metazoa; phylum Mollusca; class Cephalopoda; order Sepiida; family Sepiidae; genus Ascarosepion; species Ascarosepion bandense. The sequence continues at coordinate 455,340 of JBBBDQ010001504.1, forward strand.
TTCCTTACATTTAGAGGGGTCATTAGCTGTCACTCATCTTCGAACAGCCGAAGTGTGTGTTTTCTCTCCATATTAACAGGATATAATTGTTGAAGTATTTTCTGCAGCGTAGAGAACCTACACTCGTCTGGCTAGTCGTTAGTTTTCCCATTAACCAAATCGAATCGCCTAATTGTGGCTTCCGAAGTCCCTTAAATATTCGACTCCATATTGAATTGTTGCTACGTTTGAGAAACCCTTCAAGTGTTGGGTACCCAGAGCCGCTACCCTATAGAAGAAGAAGGCAAGAAACCGTCGGCCCATCAAGTCCCTGAAGAAAGAAGCTTTCGGCTACGGGAACCTTGTTTGTCCGCATCCCGCTAATTTGAATGTAAGAGAACGCCATTTGTATCTCCACCTTCTCGTAAGCAATTTGTGTCTGTGTTCGTAAAGCATACCTTTCTTTTGGATAATTCGTGACTTGGTTGCAACAATTTAACTATATGTTCTGTGATCGGCTTTGACGCTAAAATATCTATGATTTTAGCAGTTCTTCTGTCTTTATTGTCCATAATCATTTATTAAACTTGACGTATTAAATGTAAAAACCTGTAATAAATTTCTGTAATTGAGACGCACGCATTTTTAATCTTATTTGCTTTGCTGCTGTGAACACGTGGTAATACGTCAGAGAGAAGAGTGAACGTGTTGTTTTTAGTAAAAGAAATAATCCTTTTATTCTGCTAAAATTACGCGTTTAATTCTTTTATTCTGCTAAAATTAGACGTTTATTTTTTTTTATTCTACTAGAATTACACGTTTGATTTCTTATAGTTACAAAATAAACTTTTCACATTTACCTTGATATTATTTTTGTCCCGTTTTTCTTTAGTTTAATTCTTCTTCCGGTGAGGTCTATTTTCTAGTTGATGCTGAGCGCCTTCGTCATTTCCGGTGTGTATTGCATAATACAAATTGTAGTGTCTGATTGGTCGTGTGTGAATGGTTCTTTATTCATTATGTCGCGCATTATTTTCGTCTAGAGATCTGATATTCCTGCCAAAATTTAGTATTTACTCAGTTTTGTTTATCAGTTTTGTCCCAAACAGTTTATTGTCAGAACATAAAGATAATGCTTTCAGCATAATTTTCGTCAATTTAATTTTTAACGAATATCACAACAAAAGAAGATTTTGTGCGAAGAGAATCCAAATTATGAAACGTTATCAATTTTTTTCTTACGAAACCATTTGGTGATCGCCACAAAATTTTGACCTTGTGCCAAACTAGGTTTCGCTAAAAAAAAACTCTTTGCACAGAATTCATAAAATTGATGATTGTAAATTTAAGGAATGAGAAGTTTACATCGAGAAGAGTAAAAAGTCAACATTTCTGGAAGATTTGAAATTTAAAAGAAACCCAGGATGGTTATATTTACTGTTGGAGACGAAAATAAGTTTTCCAAGTTAAGAATAAATAAAATGAATGAGAAGGAGTAGAGAAAGATAAAAGGTTAGAGAGGAGTAGGAGGAAGATAAAAGTTAGAGGAGTAGGAGGAAGAAAGAAGGTGGTGGGGGGAGAAAAATAATGTAAGAAAAAGGGAAAATTAATCAGAAATGGAAAGAGAGAGAGAGAGAGTTTGGAAAAAAGAATCAAAGTAATCGGAAAAAAACGTATGAGAGAGAGAGAAAGAGAGAGAAAGAAAGAAGTGAAAAATGAAAGAGTTGAAATGAATGATAAAGAAAATAAAAATTAAAGGAACAAAGAAGAATAAATGAGAGAAAAATAGAAAGAGAGAGAGAGAGAGAAAGAGAAGAAAATGATAGAAGAACATGAAAGAATAAAAAGCTGGTGAAAAAAGAATGAACGAGAGATAGAAAATGTTAAAGAGAAGAAATAAAAAATAAAGATAAAATAAAAGGGAAAGAGAGTGGGACAAATGAAATTGGGTGTAGAAAAAAGAATGAAAGAAAAGGGCCAAAAAATTGAGATTTGAAGAAAGAGAAAAAGAGATAAAAGAAAGAAAGAAAGAAAGAAGAAGAAAAGGAGAAAGAAGTAAAAAAGAAATAAAAAGACAAGGAAAAAGCATAAAATATGGAGATAAAGAATGAGAAAGAGATAGAAGACGAATGGAAGAGAGGGGAAAACGAAAGAGAGCGAAAAAATCATACATTGAAAGACAAGATATATATATATATATATATATATATATATATATATATAGTCATCCGCAGACAGACCTGTTTCGCTGTATCACAGCTCATCAGTATGGTAAGACATTCAATTGTTTCTAGCCAGCATTGACACTCAACCGAATTGACATCAGTCGGCGATTCTGAGCTTTTGGCGCTCGGTAGAGGAAGGCGGACTTTAGCGTGTTATATACAATGTAAACACACGCCAGTAGCCGATAATGTTCAAATTCATTACTGTACGATGCGTAAATGCGGGAGGAGCTACAGTTTTTAAAGTCTACCATTTTTCAAAAGTGCTCAATTGGCATGTGAGAGCGTATATATACATATATATAAGGATACAGAATGCGCTGAGCTCAATTTGGTGGGTATAAGTCAAATGGCGCATGTGTATATGCGACATGTGTATATGCGACAGTAAAATTCAGTTTTGTTTTCAGCAGGTAAACCGTAAGGTTGCTTTCTTTAGCCCTCTTCCCCCACTTCTCTGAGTAGAGGATTAATGGGCCTCCACAGCAGTCCACGGTACCGTTTTCCTTTGGAAATATAACTTTCCAGGATATATATATATATAACTGTAAATTTATCTTTGAACACATCTCGAAAAACCCACCGAGTATAAACGCGGAGGGGGGAAAAATGGAAACAAAAAAAAAAAGAAAAGAAACGAACTAAGCAGCTGAACATTAGTCAAAGTACTAGTCGAAAGAAAAAAAACGATTTGGTGAAACTTCGGTAGGTCCGTTGGCTCTAGGTTAGCTTCTTACTTATATATATATATATATATATATATATATATATATATATATATATATATATATATAGATTGACAGATAGATATGGAGAAACAGATAGATAAATATTGGAGGTTGTTATTAAGAAAGAAATAAGATTTATTGTTCCTTTTTTCTCCCATAAAAAGTGAAAAGAAAATATTTTCTATAGAATTTTGTTTTTCACTTTTGCTTATAAATAAATAATTTGATGTCAGAATTTGAAATAGAAAGTGCAAAGAACTTGTGTACTGAGTGTTTTTATCACTTTTCTATTCGGGTTTCATTTTTTCTTGAATGTAAAGTGAATTATTTCTTTAACGAAAAAAGAATTCTACAGATTTGGCCGAAAGTTCTATGTGGCGTCGAAATGAAACATGGAATTATGAGGTGACAGTTATTTTAAAGAACACCAACCCGAAATGGAATACTTTCATCAAATATAAGACATTCATAAAGACGTATTCATATTTATCATGTTTAGCTTAGTCTGGTACAAGGGTATGGATATTTAAGAGCCTAAGATTATGTTACGTCTTTATTTTTTCCGAAGAGGTCTGCTTGAGTTCGAATTCCAGTTGGATTCCTTGCATTCACTTACGCACAAATATCCTTGGAAAATGTATTAATCCGTCTCTTCCTTCCAGTTATGGGTTAAGTAATAGGACAGAGTGGGTTCTATAGACTTGGTCGGCAACCAGTCTAACGCGGAAAGTAATGGCAACCTACTGCGGTATAATCTTCTGCCCACTCAGTCATGTCTTTTTTGAGATATGATATCCCAAAGCGTGTATCACGTATGGCAATTAACTGACTGACTGAATATAATAGTTGGAAACATGATTAAGGCTTCTACCGGGCATAAAGTGGAGGATCAGTTTTATATAATATATGAAGTAATAAACTGATTCCCCACTAATTAATACTTGATAATAGAATACATCTATTTCTCTTCTAGCTATGAGTCAAATAACAGGATAGATTGAGTTCTATAGCCTTGGTCAGTAACCAGTCTAACGCGGAAAGTAATGGCAATCCACTGCGGGATAATCTTCTGTCCTGTCAGTCATGTCTTTTTCGAGACATGATCGTGTATCACGTATGGCACTTAACTGACTGTTTGAATTGAAAACTAGCATTCAAAACATTGGTTTTTGACTTGTTTGTAACAACGACCCTTTTTAGTCGAAAATAGATATACAACTAACTCAATCACCCCACCCCGCTCCAAAAAGACAAAAAAACAAAAGAAACACACTGGATTACATTATAATCATCATTAAAGATAAATGATCAAAGAATGTGCAAGAGGCGTTGGCGTATCGACAACAGTCGATGTAGTCGTGTGTGTTTCTCGATGTATCACGTATGGCAATTAACAGACTGAATACCAACAAAGAAATCTCTTCATATTGGTTTAGAATGGGAGCGTTAGGTATGAAGTGTGAGAGACAAGAGGATTGCAGAAGGAGGTGGTTTAAATACCACCTTAACCGAGAAACACTCACTGCTACACCGCTTGGGAGATCATGTCTTGAAAGAAACATGACTGATTGGGGAGAAGCTTTTCCCGCAGCAGGCTTCCATTACCTTCTGCTGTCGACTGATCGCCAACCAAGGCAAACTGTTTTGCTATTTAACCCATAGCTCGAGGGAAAAGTGAAGAATTCATACCCTTCCCAAGGGTATTTGCGCGTAAGTGAATGAAACTATTTATACTGGAATTCGAACTCGGTTCTTTGTTTTATCCGAGCCGATATCCACTGCACCACAATTCACATCCTAGGATGCGCGTTGTGGTGCAATGATTGTGTTTCTTAACTTTAAGCAACTTATATTTTGTGTTCTAATGTCGCCTCTACGACTCTTTTTTTTTTTTTTTTTTTTTTTTTTAAACGTCTCTTCGTCTTACCCTGGATCTTTCTACTGCCGCACGATGTAATACTGCCCCGCCTGCTTTGGGAATCGCAATCAAGGGCTGATTGTTCCATCGATGCGATTATGGAGATTTGAATTTTTACAAAGTGTGAGTTTAGTTTTCTGAAGATTTTTAACAATAAAAAAAATAGAAAGCTTTCTTATTACTTTATCCTCGATTTGGAATTCAGTGATTTCCTTCTAGACTGACTGCCAACCAAGGCAAGAGAACCCAACCTTTAATGTTATTTGTCTCATAACTGGGGGACAGATGGATCCATTCATTTCTTAGGGTAACAGCACAATGTGAAAGAAAGACAAAATACATGTAATAATACCAATAATAGTAATAATAATAATAATAATAATAATAGAATTATTATTATTATTAATAATAATAATTAATATTATTAATACAAATTAATTTAGAATTTCCGATATCAGTTGTGAAAGCAAATCTTAACCCGGCAGGACATTGCTTAACTTTTATGTTAGAGCTATTTTTTTAAAATAAAAATCAACTATATAAATAATTTTGTAATAACAATCAGTATTGACGAAGGAAAAGGGAAACAAAATGGACGCTTATATTTAAAATCAGAAGGAGACAGTTGAAATTTCAAGGACACCTAATAAGGAAAGAGAGTTTGGAGAATTTGACACTCATAGGACACACTGAAGGCAAGATGGACAGAAGGAAGCATCGAGTAACTTACCTAATAAGCTTATTTTCATGTATACCAGAACAGAGACAGGAAGGTATAGTGAAAAAACAAGGCTTACTAGAAGATACAGAAGATAGGAAGTTGTGGAGAGCCATGATGAGCCTAATGAGCTTTTATAAATAGGCAGAACAGGGGCTAGAAAGGATGGTGAAAAAACAAGACTTACTAGAAGATACAGAAGATAGGAAGTTGTAGATGTTATAATATATGTACTATTTACAATTTATGTTATAATATATATATTATTTACGCTCTCACAACCTGATTGAGCACTCTGGAAGAATGGTAGACCTTGGAAAAACAGTAGCTACTCTAGCATCTATGCATCACTCATTCAGTAATGAATTCTAACTATTGGTGTATGATACATCATACGCTAAAAGTCTGCTTTTTTTCTACCGAGCGACCATTGCTCAGAGGTTGAATCGCCGACTGACGCCAATTAGATCTGGTTGCAATTCTGGTTAAAATCAATCGGATGTCTAACCGTACTGATGAGCTATGCTACAGCGAAACAGATCTGTCTGCGGATGACTATATATATTTTAAACACGTATTAAACGATAGAGACAACTTAGTCTTGCAGATTTTCTTTTGTATTTTCTCATATTTTCTAATGAGGCTTTTTATTTCCAAATCATCATTCTGCAAATATTATCCATCGGTTAACCGAGTACTTTCGAACGTCATCGTATATCATCAGGGTCATATTTTACGGTTTTACATTTTTAAACACCAACAATTGCCTTGCAGCAGAAAATGTGTTACTACATTTTGAAGAACCAAATAAACGTTAAGAAAATTTTTAAAAATTCAAGGGAAGTAATAATGTGATCACGTGGAGGCGTGAAAATATGTGATCACGTGGAGGTGTGAATTATCTGATCAGGTGGAATATTTAGAGTTGCAAAATTTTTAAAAATACCATGAAAATAAATTAGGGAATTTAAAAATTCAAGGGAAGTAATTATGTGAATTATCTAATTACGCAGAAACAAGAATTATTTACCTTAATTATATTTAAAATATACTATACACATTGAAGAATGTGTCCAGAAATTTGGTAAACTGTGCGATTGATAAGAGGTTTAGTACTTCTGACATGTAGTGCCTCTAAAATTTTAAGGCGTCGAATGTCTGTGTGTTGATCAATAATTTTAGTATTGTCTATAAGGATTTTACGAATGTAGGAATGTAGAAGGGAAAAAGTATGTGACATAAGATGTTGTGTAATGGAACTGGAATCATTTAAATGCATAGTCGTCTAGAGAGCCGGGTAGTTGTAAATTCACTGTATGTATGTGGATTAGAAGAGCATTCTTTAAAAGGTTATTTGAGTTCATACACAACATTAGTTCTATCAATCCCGGTAGCATCTGGAGAAGGGTTGATGCTCATTACCAGGTTAGAGGTTTTTAATTTATTATAGTATATAATAAGTTTTAAGGTTTTGTTAGAATCAACAGGGAACACATTATGGTGTATAATAGACTTAACGTACTTCTCATCCATATATATATTACGCTTGAGCAAAACAATGATTGTTTTGACAGACAACGACAACGACGAACAGGTATGTATAAAAATATAAACTAATATAATGTTACGGAAAATCACGAAGCTAAATTAAGGTTATTTACGTAGAATCAAAAATTGTATTGTATAAGACTTGGTTTAACTTCGATTTGATTGCGGAATCATTCGTGGTCGAGTGTTCTAAGACGTACCAGATCAATTGATGGCTTACCCTATGTTGTTAGGGCTTACATACTGCCAAATGACACACATTTTCGGAACAAAATTTATCATAAATAATCAGGCCAGTAGAAATAAATATATAAATAGGCTGCTTAATTAAAAACATAATATCTACTCAAATACGAGGATCGATTAAAAATAATCTTCAAACAAATAAAATAAACTTATATCTCTATTCTTCCTCGGTAACAGTTGTGTGGAATAGGAGAGTAGCCGGAGAGAGATCACACACATACGAGGGAGTCGTCGGGAGTCGTTAACCAGTCCCTGCTTCTTCAGCCAGCGGGGATCTCTTTGTTTTCTTCTGAAAAAAAAAAAAAAAAAAAAAAAAACACCTGACTTATATAAACACAAAATTCTTCCGCATTTTTTAATTTTTCGAGGCGTCGTTTAATTTTTTGATTTTTCGGGGTGACGTCATCTACAACCAGATACATTTGTCAGTCATCTTCGATAGTTATCACTTTTCAAGCCGGTTGCTACCTGTGTTTTTGTGATGCTGCACCCCGCTGCCACCATCCACGGCCGTAGATATTTGTCGATCATATCTTTGCCGTTCAAGATAATATAATAAAGTAGAGAGCCATGATTAACCTACCTAATTAGCTTGTATAAATACATAGCAGAAAAGGAACTAGGAGGGATGGTGAAAAAACACGCCTTACTAAGAAATACAAAAGATAGGAAGATGTAGAGACCCATGATCGTCAAGACCCAACATCATGACACAGAATATTAAGAAATAACTTTGTAATAAAATTTGTTAAATCAATCTCATCTTTGTTCCTCTATTATAAATATTTAATACATTTTTATCAAAAGAAAAAAAAAGTTGAACATTCTTTTTTACTTATTCCAAAATTTGTAAGTTTTTCCTACAATTTCTGTTGGAACTGAGCAAATAATTTTCAAATATAACAAAAGGAAAATGTTATTTGAAAGAAACGAATACAAAGATTTCATCCAACTCAGTCGTATCAAAATATTTAAGCTATGTATATATAAAATATTATTTTATATATTTTCTACACACACACACACACACACACACACACACATATATATATATATATATATATATATATATATATATATATATATATGCAAAGATATGTAAGTATACAAATTGATATTACTTATATAGGTTTATTTGCACACACACATCTATATGCATATGTAAATATTCTCTATGTATATATTTGAAATCGCACGCGTTTACCAAAATGCAGTTGTAGTTTATGATTGAGGGAGATATATTGTCAACGAGTGGCAACGTTTTTGGTAAAATCAGTATTTATTTTGGTTAAGTGAAGACACTTTGCAAAAAGAAAATATGTCTTTGAAAAATGATACATTTGAGAAATAGAAATAAAAAAAAAGAATTTCCATATATACTCAGAGAAGTTTTGGCTTACGATGAAAAACCGTACTTATGATTGTCAAAACAGATTTTTTCATGTAGAAGCAGTTTAGAGATTTATTGAAGGGAACTGAGAGTGGTAGAAGAAATTAATCACTCTCATATCTATCTATCTATCTATCTATCTATCTATCTATCTATCTATCTATCTAAGTTTTTCCATATCTACCTAGCTATATAGCTCTAATATTATATATATATATATATATATATATATATATATATATATATATGTGTGTGTGTGTGTGTGTGTGTGGGTGTCCAGTCTGTAAACAGCGAGTATAATCCAACAAGATCAACTTAATATAAAATATTAAGTGTTATATCTATATAGAGAGCTCAATGGATGTTATCCAGAGCAATATGATATTTATAAAGGAAAACTCAACACGTCATTTAAAGTGGTTATAAACGAAAATTCATTTCAATGAAATTTCGGTAAAATCTTTTGTACCGACTCGAACGAATATTGTGTAGTATGATGAAATGAGGTAATTTAACTCATTGAAATGAATTATAATTTATAACCAATTTAAATGACGTGCTGAGTTTTCCTATATATATATATATATATATATATATATATATATATATATATATATATAGGAAAAACTAATAAAAAGTTGTAAGTTAAAAATGTATTTTTTTGACAGTATTTATTTATTTTTATTATATATATATATTTGATATTTCAGACCGGTCTCGGCCTGTCATCAGAAACAAATGATTTTAAAATTTAAAGTAGAAGCGTCCGTCGACATCTCGAAAAATTAAAAAATGCGTAAGAATATATGTATATATATTTTTGAATTCTCTCTCTCTCTCTCTCTATATATATATATATTTTTTTTTTAATGCATTCTCTCTCTCATAATAAAGATCGTTGTATATATATATATATATATTTCTATATTTATATTTTATATATATATATATATATATTGAACGCGCAATTTTTAAAATTACAAGAAATTATAACGTTTTCATGCATGCTTGTCTGAACCTAATAGGTATTTTTTGGTATGGTTTAGGGTTAGGGTTAGGGGAGGTCACGTAATAACTAGTTTACAAATGAAGAATATATATATATATATATATATATATATATATATATAATGTAATGGCTGGCCACTCGTATTCGACAATAGCCGTCTACTGCTAATCCTTATTGTAAACGCTTGCTCAGGCACACTTGTGTCTGTTCAATAAGACATAGAACCCACTTGTGGCTTATAGTGCAATTATTACAGTCGCCTAAGAAATGTATTTAACCAGCAAAAATAATAAACTAAATTGAATTACGTAATCCGAACTTAACACAAAATATTGGAGTAGATAGACTAATTGGAGTAGATAGACTAAACTATCGCCCGGTTCACACTCCACCCACGTCTATTGAGCACGTGAAGAGGCTCATCTCTTGTTTCCTGGTTAGGATGCGGTTTCCGGCTTTCTCTTTTCCAATCTTTTTACTCTTACGTAGCCCCCTGCGCATCAGTGGCGTTATCGCCTTGCTTGGGGTGATATGATTAAAAAAATAAAAAAATAAAAAATAAACAGTCTTTGGAACTAGTTTAGAGTAGGCCCCTTGCTTGCTAGTTTCCATGCTTGTTTTCAATATTTCATGGACTTGGTCAAGCTATCAACAATTGTCTGACCCATATTTTGCCACTCCTTTAGCAATGTGTTTTTAAGGGTTGCCTCTGACGTGATCTTGGTTGCACGTTGTCGAAGTTTTCGGTCAAGGTGCTCCCAAACGCGCTCTATCGGATTCATGTCAGGAGTTTGGGCTACTCATGTCAGTGACTTGATGCCTTGCAATTCCTTCCTTTGTTCGTAGTGTCTGTGTTAACGTCCTTGTAACCTCTCTGACGATGGCTCATGTGAGTCGAAAGCTTAGAACTAACTTAATAAAAAATTATCCAAATCTTGGAGAATTTTTGTCTTTATTTTCAACTGAAACTAAAGCCAAAATACGATGCTTAGAACGGCTCATGATTAAACATAATAGACATTCGTTGTCTCTTATATTTAACAGTATATGTTTAGAAAATTATCTGCTGCTTCTCTACACTATATATATATATATATATATATATATATATATATATATATATATATATATACTACCGGCCATAATTATTAGGCCAACTCAGTGTTAAAAACAATGATGTATTTTATACTATGTTTTAGTATTTATTGCCAAGTGAATAATTGTAAATAAAAATAGAATGGTTGTTTTGTTAATATTGCACAATAACATGTGCATCAAACGAATTAATAAATATTTAATAATTACCTATATTGCAGTTTCATCAATGTAAGAATGAAGAAAATTTCGGGTGATTCGGATGAGTTCATCTTTGCTTACTTGCCTTGTAACATTTTGAAAAGTATTAATAGCAAAAAAAAAAAACATTGTATTTTCATTTAGAATTATAAACTAAAAATATTATGAAATTATATGTCTCTAAACATCTACATGAATGCAGTGACGGCCTCTTTTCCGTCAAAGCACTTTATCAAAATATTAATTATGAGATTTTATTAATGCAGGAAGAAAGATTCATAAAAAATACAAACCTTCGCTCAACAAAACAACATTAAAAACAAACACACTGAAAAACATACAGAAACACGCATACATATACCGATAGATAGACAAAAAAAAGTACACGCACCAATCTCAAAAGCAAATCCAATTCATACCAAATAAATAAATAAATAAATAAATAAATAAAAAACACCCACAGACGCAAACAGACACATAGAGACACACACACTCACAGAACACAATCCAACTAACACACACACCGAAAAACACAGAAACACGCATACATATACACACAATAAAAAACACGCATACATATACACACAATAAATATACACACATACATATGCACACAATAAATAAAAAACACCCACACACACAAACAGACATAAATAAAAGAGGCCCTCACAAACACACACACACACATACGAACACAAAGACACAAATATCACCAAACCTATAAGATAATAAAGAGGCGCCAGAATGCCTCAAGAAAACACTTGACTCTTTCATCTTTTTATTTAATTCCTGGTTAACCCATTGGGACAAATGCTGACAGAGAAAAGAGACGATTCAAACATGCCAGCATTGAACTCACATTATTCCGATTTATTTTATTTTTTATATATTTTATTATTTTTGTATTATATTTTTTCACTGTTCTTATTTATTTTTCACATGCTTCCTATTAACTTTAAACAGAATGATCAGATATTCAGAGATACCCAAACATAAAACCACGAACCATTTGTTCGCCTGCAACCACATTACCCATCACATCTTGCAACCAAACTCCACAGACAGCAACCATCTTGATTATTATGCGTGGGGCGCCCTTGAGCGAGAGACCAACAAAACTTCTTGTAAAACTAAAGATCATCTGAACGCAAAGATTATGACGGTATTTCCCAACTCAAACAAGGAAACCGTTCAAAAGAGTTGCAGGAGATTCAGAAGTCATCAGGAGGATGTGGTTGAAGCCAATGGCGATTTTATTGAATAATTAATCTTTCAAGATATTTTTGTAATAATCTGTTAAAATGAGATGTCAGGGTTATTTTCATTTTATCCATCACAGCCTGTATCTGTGCATAATAGATTTATTAGATAAAATACGAAATTGGGTTGACACGTAGTCCAAATTCTGTTCTAATATGCCGCTGCACTTTGCCATAATCTAAATTAAACTAATCTTTTGCTTATACGCATTTATTAAATAACTGATTATTTATTGCTAAAATATTTTAGCTGGTATCTAAGCAGGTCAGGTGACTTTTTAAAAAAATAATCATATCGCCCCAAGCAAGGCAATTTGATGCCACTGTTTTGCAGGGGTTACATAGAAAGAAAGTTATGAAAAAGAGTAATAGGTTATAGCGGATGTCAGGAAGTGGGTAAGGGAAGGATGAGAATACTGGTGAGAGTGGAGTGGACAGAAAAAGAAGCAAGAGAGAGAGAGAGAGAGAGAGAGAGAGAGAGAGAGAGAGAGAGAGAGAGAGAGATTACAATTTAGAGCCCAAAAAGGTTAAATATACTTGGAATATAAGTTTTAGATTATATTTATTTGTACTTTTTGACTTCTGCTGTCAAATATCGTCGACCTCATTCGATTTCTTATCATATTTGTTTTTTCATTGCGATAGTTTTTAAATACCCAACACTATCAGCGTCAGTTTCGTTATGAGATCCTGGATGCAAATTTACCGAAGAAGATATGTGCACTTTCAATGGTGCGTTGGTTGCTTTAGTAAGTATTCTATTGATTAGAATAGCATTCTTTGATTCAAAGTTATATTCAGACCAATTACCAAAGGGAAGTTTAATGTCAAAGGACACAGGAAAAGAAAAAAAGAAAAAAATGAAAAGAAGGAATTATTGGCTCATGATGTTGGATATTTGTGATTTTCGTGTCCCTAGAAAAACAAAATCAAAGGACTTGGCTTAATATCAGAGCTTTGGAAACAGGCAGTAAATTGTATGGAAATGTTTTTGTCATCATTTCTAGATGGAAGAATAACGTCCATAAGAATTAGATGGGTAAGCATAACACATTGAACAACAACATTATAAAACAATGTCAATGACTGGAACCCTTTTTCCTCTTTTATGAGACGGTTATCTTGAAATGGCGACCATTTTGTTTTTCAACGTGGATAACGTACTTTTTTGAGAGAATGGGTCCTGGAGCAAATGTATATTAAATGTGGAGCTTGTACCCAAAAAGAAAACATTCTTGTGGAATACTGACTTAATCTGCCTAACTATCCGAATTTCCCGTCGATGAAAATTATTATTGAACATGAAATAATATCAGTTCGTAAAATTGTGGCAAATTTGTCCATCTGTAGGGAGAGTTAAAATGTTGATTTTATACTGAATAGGTCCTTTGGAGATTCTTCTTCTTCTATGTGCCATGTTCCTTCAGAACGCAGGTGATCATGGCCCTCTAAGTGTCCCTATCCCTGGTGGCTCTTAGCACGCTTGTCTGCGTTTCACGCAAACCCCGATCTGTCATCCATTTGCACAAGCCCGTCAAGTATGTTACCCACTGCTTTACTCTGTCTCTCTTTCCCTCTCTGACCTATGAATATCGGATTCTCCAGGACCTTCTTTCATGTCCCAGGAACTTCAGCTGTCTTTTCCTGATGTTAAGTATTAGTTTCCTGTTCGTTTCCATCCTCTATCTGACCTGTGAGTATCAGATTCTCCAACCCCTCCCTCCTCATTACATATTCCAGGAACTTCAGCTGTCGTTTCCTGATATTAAGTATTAGTTTCCTTTTCGTTTCCATCCTCTATCTGACCTGTGAGTATCAGATTCTCCAACCCCTCCTTCCTCATTACATATTCCAGGAACTTCAGCTGTCTCTGTGTTAGATTTCTTTTCGTTTCCATACTTTCCAAAACTTTATCGTTGCTCACGTGCTCGATGCATGATATCCTCAGCATCCTTCTGTAGAAACATATTTCTGTTGCTTTAAGGTCTTCCTTCATCTTTTCCTGTCTCTCAATATTCTACTCAGCTTCTGGAATGAGTTCCTTGTCATGCCAATTCTCCTTGGGATCTCAGTGTCACACTTTCCGTCTTCTGCTAGAACAGTTCCCAGATATTTAAATTTTTGTACCTGCTTGATTTCAGTACTCCCCCCCCCCTACTGTAATTGGCATTTTGGGTTATTCTGTTTGCTGGTGGCCATGCATTCGATTTTCTTGTAGTTTATTTGTAGTCCTTTCTTCCGTCTTTCTTCAGCTACTTTTAGGAGGTTTTGTAGTTTCATTTCCGTGTCTGCTATCAGCATTGTATCATCTGCGTATCTTATGTTGTTCAAATTGTGGCCGCCGATGATAAATCCTGGCATAACTTCTAGGGTCTTTATAATAGTCTCACTGTACAAGTGAAAAGGCACTTTTTTGTTTTACGCCCCTTTCTATCTTTGTATATTTGCTGAATTCGTTTCCTGTCCGTAGGTAAGCGGTTTGCTGCCAGTAGAGGTTCTTGATAACTCTAATGTCTTTCCCAAATATGTCGAGGTTGCTAAGCGTTTCTATCAAGTCTTTGTGGCGTACTTGGTCGAATGCCTTTGCATAATCTATAAAACCTAGGTACACGTCTTTCTTCATTTATGTTGCCATTTTCTGATAGCATCCTAAGCATAAATATTGCGTTCCTTGTTCCAGTCTCCTTAACGAAACGGCCATATTCTTGTCCTATCTCTGGCTTGGTTCATCAGAGTTCGAATGATGAGTTTTGTTATGTGTTTATTAAGAGGCACGAGGGTGCATAGGGATTTAATATCTGAACTTGCCATGATAGTTCATATTTGTACGTTTTATTTAAACTATTTATATTATATACGAAATATGAGTGGAAATGCGTTGTGGTGGAGAGGCTACCGGCTCAAAACGAGAAATCAGAGAGCCGAGGTCGAATTTTAGTTGAATTCGTTGCATTCACTTACGCACAAATACACTTGGGGAAAAATATGAATCCGCCGCTTCTCCCTCCACCTAAGGGTTAAATAGCAGAATAGATTTGATTCTATAGCCTTGGTTGGCAACCAGTCTACTGAAGAAAGTAATGGCAACATTCTGCGGGAAAATCATCTGACTAGTCAGCCAAGTCTCTTTCGAGACATGATCGCCCAAGCTTGCATCACGTATTGTACCTAACTGATTGATATACGAAAAAGAACTCAGCGGCATGGACAGTTGAACGAGAACAGTCTACCACCGTAGATTAAATAAAGAGTTCAGTGAAGAATTCCGTTTATGTTACTTAGATCAGTGTATACCTGACAAAGTTCGGAAGGTACAACAACCGAAACATTGTGATAACAACAACAGAAAATCGGGACAATATTCCGAATATAAATAACTAGGGAGGCAATCGAGATAAAAGCTTATAATATAAGAAGTACAGTTTATGTGTAGAAAATATAGATTATCCCTAGACTTGAATAGGTTAAAATTGTAGTGATAGAGAAAGCATTCCCTTGGGAGTCAGTTCTACAAAACAGCTGTTCCTGGAAAGAACTAGAATCTGAAGAAAATGACGTCCATTCGATGTAATGGCTGTGGAACGGCGGGTCTTAGACATGAAAGTTAGGATTCGTGGAACTAAGGAGTAGGTTCATCTGAACACTCACCATTGAAATAGAGATAGAGCAGTAAAGCGCTTGCGATGTCTGTGAGAAACGAGTTTTAGAGGAGAAGATAATTCATCACCCACAAGGACGCGGAGACACTTTAACTTAGAGGATAGTAGGAAGAGTCTGGTATACACTGGAGCAGTAAAGAGAACCGGTTATTTTTTTTCATCATCTTTAGCGATTGATCGTATGTACGAACTTTACATGAGGGCTGGGTTGAGTGTAAATTCCAACAGACGCTCAAAACAAGGAACCTCCATGAGAGAACACCTGTTCATCGCGATTGATAAGAGTTCTGGGTCTGATCAGTCACTAGTTTGATTTTTGAATGCGACTGAGCTGTTAAAGCTAAATCAGACAAGAGATCAGCTGTCATTTAGAGTTTTGGAGGTGCATCCTTATATCGTTGTATCATCAGCATAGATATTCACCAATGAATGAAGTATAATGTTTTAGGCAGATCATTCATGGAAAGTAGAAAGAGGATTAGAGCGAGAAGCGAACCTTGCTGGGTCGCATTGATCGTTTGGGACTCGTGAAATTGGCCGTTAACAAGTACCTTCAGGGAACTTACCTCTTTATAATTGAAAAGACCCTGCCAGTGATTCCTGTATTTTATATATTTTTAAATTACATTATCAATTTTTATTCGCCAAATTTTTTTCATGAAATATGTTCGCTATAATATTTCTGTCATTTCATTAGAAATATATATATTATATATTTCATTACAAACTTATATATTACATATTTCATTACATATATATTGGTGTGTGTGTCATTATACTAATCAAACCTTATAAATACGCGATACAAGCGAAGATGGAAAGACTGACGTCCAGAATCATATATGTATCTCTTGCATAATAATTAAATATATTAATATTGGTAAAAATGATTAAAAAAGATGAAAAACAAAAAAATAAAACAGCAAAAGAAAAACAGTCGTTTATACTCGCGCACGCGGAAGCAATAAGGGCGATTTATCGTTCATGTTGTTAGCACAGCTGCCCCCATAAATGTCGGTAAGTTAATGTCTGCCATTAATTTATTGTGTTTTCAGTGATCATTGCCAACTGAGTGTCATGGAGTTCTGGACGAAACTTTTGAAAAAACAATATCGGAAGAGTGTATGGTTTATTATATGTACACAACAATACCCATTCGCATATAGAGGTACACCAAAGTGTTAATTCATACTGATTTGCACAGGGACACTGAAGTATAAACATATTGTGAAAATTGAGATAGTTCAGTTTACAAAAAATCACACACACACACACACACACACACACACACACACACACACACACACACACACACACACACACACAGAGGTTTTATTGAAAATGAAAGACAAGGTATAATCATCAAGTTTTTTTTAAATATAATTTTTAATGTGTTTCTATCATTGTTTTCCTTTCAAAACTCAAATTATACCGGAATTGTCCAAATACTTTGCTTTTTCTAATTTAAACGCAATGTCAATACCCATCTCTTAACCACTTGACTCTAGTTCTTTCTACATCACCCCGCTTATCTTTTCCTTTCTCTCTACCTTTGCAACTGTCATCACACCTGTATTCGCATCCTTCTCTTGCTCCTTTCTAACTGGTTTGTCTTTCTATTTACTCTCCTCCTATCTAATCTTTTTACTCTTGTGTAGCCCCCTGCATATCAGTGGTGTTACCGCCTTGTTTGGGGTGATACGATTATAAAAAAATACTTTTAGCTGTTATCATAGATGAATTTCGTTTTACGTCTAACTTAATGTGTTGAGGCGATGTACGTGAGTTCGAATCTTTGTTGCCAATTTGTTGTGGATTCCGGGTGAAGGAACCGCATAAAATAATGAAAAAACAAAAACAAAAAACAAAAAAACATATGGAGAGAGAAAAATAGGTTATATTGAACATAATATACACACTTGAACGCAGGTTAGTAAATCCAAGAATACTATTAGTAAGAAATAAATATATACAAGTCTTGAAGTGAAGTCGTGGGAAATAGTATATCCGTGAATATTATTCTCATCTGAGTGGAGCTCAGAGCTAGTCTGACTTCTGATGCGGTAGTCTCTGGGTAACTTCGGTATCTCTCGGTAACTTACGTATCAGTTCCGGTACTCTCCGATAACTGACACGGATCTGTACGAATACTCTCTCTCTCACAACTCTATGGCAGCAACTGCTGTTCTCTCTATGGCAGGAGTATATGTATACTCAGTCGAGTCCATTATCATATACAAAGTGGAGATTCCACAACAATATGTATAGAGTTAATGCATATAGAGCCATGTGCATGTTATACTTCAAACAGAGTAAGTACATTGTTGTCATGTTCATAATTGATATTATTAAGCATAAGATTTAAAAAAATTAATACTTCTTCCATTATTTTTAATGTTTTTTGCATGTGGATGATGCTACCATGTGTGTATTGTCAACACGAATGTCACAAAGTGACGAGATGATTGATATTGCATCTTTCGGACCACAGTTCAATCTGATCTCATTTAAACCCAAATGGAATTCCACGACATCCAAACCTTATCGTCCTAACTGCTAATCGTATGCAACAAATACGAATCAATTGCGTGTACACTAACATACATGGTTTAACGCAAAAGGCCTCACACAAAATCAAGAACTGAGCTCCATAGAAGACTGGTAATGTTGAGCGAGTGGAGCATTATTTATTTGAAATATTAAAAATGAAACACTAAGTGCAAACTTATACACCTTGTAGAAAAATCCCCTGATTGTTTTTTGGCCACAACCTGCCATATTTAATGATCTTACACCGACCGATTATTAATCTTTTTCTGTCGCTGGAAAACACTTTGATTAGGAAAGCCTTTTTTTAAAAATGAAAACCAGATTCAAAAGTTTATCGAAAAGCTTTTACTTCAAAATCATCATAAATTTACGCAAAAGGTATCGATAAGTGACCTAAAAGTGGCACCAACTACTAGCAAATAATAGTAAATATTTAACTAATTTAATTGTACTTTATTTTTTCGAACAATAAAATTTTAACCCCCACCTCACCGCAAAAAGAAATGATTTACGCCTTCTTCTTCTTCTTCTTCTTCTTCTTCTTCTTCTTCTTCTTCTTCTTCTTCTTCTTTCTCCCGTGTAATTTCAGGACGTACTTTATCATGGCCTTCCACATCTCTATATTCTTAGTAGTTCTCAACACCTTTTCTCTTGCTACCCCTCCTGAGCCCTTCTCTAACATCCATTTGCTCAAGTTCATCAAGTACGTCACGCGTTGCTTTCTTCTGTCTTTCCTTTCCTCTATCCGCCCTGTGAGTATCATATTCTCCAAGCCCCTCTTCCTCATTACATATCCCAGATACTTCAGCCGCCTCTTACTGATGTTGATTATCAGCTTCCTTTTCGTTTCCATCCTCTCCAAAATCTTGTTGTTGCTCGCATTTTCTGTCCATGGTATCTACAGCATCGTTCTGCAGAACAACATTTTGGTTACTTCAAGTTGTTCCTTCATCTCTGATGAGATTCTTCAACCTTCGCTGCCATATTGAAGGACAGAAATCACATAACAATCTAATACACTTTTTTGCTTCCAGGGAAAATTCCAGTCTCTAATTACACTACTCAGCTTCTCGAATGTATCTTTGGCCACGCCAATAAACCTTCGGATCTCACTGACACACTTTTCATCCCCTGTTAGAATACCTTCCAGGTATGCTTGAATTGAGAATCCCAAGAATAAAGTTGGCATTTTCAGCTCCTCTTTTTGCTGCTGACCATGTATTCATTATTCTCGTAATTTATATGCAGGCTTTCTTTCCACTTTCTTTAGCTACTTTCTGTAGGAGGTCTTGTTTTCTTTCCATGTCTGCTATCAGCACTGTGTCATCTGCGTATCTTATATTGTTCATATTATGCCACCAATGACGAGTCCTGGCAGAATTGCCTCTCTGTATAGGTTGAATAGATCTGGTGAGAAGACACATCCTTGACATACACCCTTTCTAATTTTTGTAGATTTGCTGAACTCGTTTCCTGACCGGTTCGCTGCCAGTAAAGATTCTTGATTGCACTAATGGCTTTTCCGAATATGTCTAGATTGTCGAGCATCTCT
Source organism: Ascarosepion bandense (assembly GCA_037127315.1). Lineage (NCBI taxonomy): Eukaryota > Metazoa > Mollusca > Cephalopoda > Sepiida > Sepiidae > Ascarosepion > Ascarosepion bandense. Next base: position 475,417 of record JBBBDQ010001504.1, read on the forward strand.
ATCAAGCCGTTGTGTTGTACTTTGTCGAATGCCTTTGCGTAGTCTACAAAGTTCCCAACACTGAGGTCCTGTCTCGAGACGGTCTGCTTACCATGTTCACACTCCTTAAACAGCGCAGACTCCGCTGGCTACGCCATGTCTACCGCATGCTAAACGGTCGCATTCCAAAAAAACAAACAAACAAAAAACTCACTCCTGTATGGAGAGTTGGCCTCTGGAAGAAGACCCACTGGGCGGCCACAACTGCGGTATCGTGACATAATAAAACGCGATATGAAAGCTGTGATCCTTAACACGGAGTCATGGGAGCAACTAACACAAGTCGCCATGGAGAGGCGGGTTCGCAGAAAGCAAAATGACTGCTCTGACAGACCAGAAACAAAACATAAATGCAGCCTCTGCAACAAAGTCTGTCACTTCCGTATCGGTTTCTAGTCACAGACGCCGATGCTCCAGCCAAGTAGACAACTAGGATGCTACCCAGGGTCAACCCTGACCGACGGAGGCTTACTACAACTAGTAGTCTATGAAACACGTGTCCATATTCTTTTGTATTCGTATTTCCTTTTCTGATAACATTCTGAGCATAAATATCACATTTCTTGTTCCAGTGTCCTTGTCGAAATCGCCCTGTTCTTGTCCTAACTCTGGACTCATTCTCTATTTATCAGAATTCGGATTGTTATGTGATTCATTGAGCTGACTGTACGGTGGAGTTTACATTCCTTTGCGCCTAGCTTCTTAGGCAGTGCTATAAAAATCGATCTGCTCAGATCTTCCTGTATATCGCCACAATCTTCCATGCCACCAAAATTACAGACTACAATATATTGCTTCCTCAATGATATTGCAAACGTCTTGGGAGCAAGAATAAAAGAAAAATATATACGAGGGTAAATAAGAAAATAAAGGCAATTTTGAAATGACAGTAAAACAGCAGGGCCTGCGCATGAGATGACGTGTAGCTAGCCGAGGACAGCATTCCATCATTCAGTCGCTTGGCTGGGAGCAACGAGATCAGACGTATGGATACTCTGCTCGGTAACTGCAGCATCGAGGAACAACGTTGTGCGCTTTTTGTAGGGAATTCTCAGAAATAATCATTAGGACAACTGAATAATTATGAGTGTTTTATAATTTCTCAGTAACCAACAATATTTGTTTTTGTTTAATAGATACTTTATTTCAAATGAGTTCACTTCATTTTTTGCCTTGATAATGTCCGTCAACGGACGAAACGCATCGGTTAAAACTAAATAGTTTTCTTTTCTGTCTTTCGCTTAATCATATTGTCCCTCTCTACAGATTATCTATGGGAATATTTACACGCACGCACACACACACACACACACACACACACACACACACACATATATATATATATTTATTATAAATTATGTTCTAAAATATAATAAATATTCACAGATTTATATTATATATCGAGCACTGTTTTAAATTAATGTTTTGGACGTTGTAAATTTTTCTTCGTTCCTTATTCACTCGGATATATATATATATATATACAAGCCTGTTTTGCTGTATCGCAGCTCATCAGTGTGGCTAGACATACACTTGCTTCTGGTCGGGATCGAAACTTGACCGATATGGTGTCAGTCGGAGTCGCTACCCACTAAACCATAGACGCATGGGATAAGAGAATGGAAATTAAAACGTGTTGTATATAAGCTGTGTATACACACGCTAGTCACCGAAAGAACTCAATTCATTTCTGAAGAGTGATGCGTAAGAAGTGGAAACTGTTTTTTAAATTTTCTTTTATAGAGAGCTCAATCATAATGAGAGCATAATATATGCGTCATTCACTTACAAGCCTGTTTTGGTGTATCACAGCTCATCAATGTGGCTAGACACATCCACTTGCTTCTGACTGGGATCGAAACTAGTCCGATTTGGTGTTCAGTCGGAGTCGCTACCAACCTACGCCATAGTCGCATGGCATCAGAGATACCATAGCTTGATTTCAAGAATTAAAATTGCATTCCCTTGAAAAAAAGAAATTACCGTTTAGACCCTGTCATTTTTAGGAGACAAATGAATATTTTCCAGGCCGGCAATATGTTCCATGTTACCAAGTGGCCGTTTAAACCAGGTCTAGCAAGGTGGAGAGTTAGTATGGATGTTCTATAGTCATATTTTCTTTTTTTAGAGTGTCCTTTTCCTACGCAGATGTTCACATTGAGTGTAGGTATTTACGATCTGGTCGAAAAAGAGACTCTGGTTCGACTGAGCGGATTAAAGCTCTTTCCCTAGTCTCACAAATAATTATTGCAATTATGGCAATAAATACAGAAATGGCAAATCTATAATGGTTGCTAAATCGCCGCTACATACTCGTAGACAAGAGAAAGGAAATGTCTGCTCGTTTGGCGTAAAACCAATAGGGTAATTAAGAGATAAACTTATTCTTTTTTTTTCCCCCATTTCTATTTTTTCGTATATTTTTCAGCATTATTTATATATGCGTAACGCCCAAAGCAGGAAAATGGACAGTGTGGTTCAGCAGTTGCTCACCCGACCTTCTAATGAAGTGATTCATCAATGTCATTATCTGTTCATTATCTATCTATCTATCTATCTATCTATCTATCTATCTATCTATCTATCTATCTATCTATCTATCTAATTGAGACTATTCATGTCTATCTCAATTTGTTCACATCTATCTATTTATCTCTGTCTCTGTCTCTGTTTCTCTCTCTATATATAAATAAATATATATATCAGTTTTTTATATCTATATATCTCAGGATATTGATATCTATCTATCTATCTATCTATCTATCTATCTATCTATCTATCTATCTATCTAATTCATACTATTCATGTCTATCGCAATTTGTTCACATCTATCTATTTATCTCTGTCTCTCTCTCTGTCTCTCTCTCGAAATAAATATATATATATATCAGTCTTTTTATATCTATCTATCTATCTATCTATCTATCTATCTATCTATCTATCTATCTCCGTTTGTTTGCATTTCTCTGGATTTTTTACTTGTTCGATTAATGCATATTTTTATGGTCACTAGAAATCATCATTTTTCCCACCGACGTGATTATAATCTTGAATGTAATACTTACCCTTCGAAGTTAAATATATGTCATGATTATGAATGATTATTTTCAAAATACGAAGAGAAAACCTTTATAATGATAAAATTAGGTTTAAAATTGAATATTTTCATTTCGAAATCATTTTGTTGGCCATCAAAGTAATCGAGAATGAAACAGGGAAATACAAATTTGGGAATTTAATTAGGTCACTACCCAAAATAAAAATGAATCATGATGAGTATGTTCATGTGTTAAATCTTGTTCCCTTCGTTTGGAAAACACTCGCATTACAATTTGAAATGGGGAATGTTTTTTTAATCGTTTCACCCCAAGCAAGAGGCTACATAAGAGTAAAAGTTTAGACAGGAAGAGAGTGAAGACAAAGACAAACCAGTTACAGGGGGTGTCAGAGAAAGGGCAAGAAAAGGATGGTAACACAAGTGTGAAGACAGTCAAGTGGATAAAAGATGGTTATTGACAGTGTATTTAAATTTCTGGAGTTTGTAGTATATGGAAGGGAGTTCCACAGGCGGGAAGTGCGAGAAAAGAATCTGAAGGAGTAGAATTGTCGTCTGCATTTGGTTGATCTAACTGTGAATGGGTGGGACCCAGTTGCCAGTCTGGTTGCACGAGTAAATTCTTGTGGCGGAGGCACCACTGACTTAAGTTCGTCGGAGCAGAAGTCATGAAAATATTTGGTGAGAAAGTGGCTGGAGTCGAGTTGCCAGGCCGAGACCTATCACATAACAGATTCTCCTTTGGAATCAGTCGAGAACCCTGAGATGAACTGCGGCGGAGATGAAAATGTGTCACTTTAGATAAAGGCTTCAGTTGAATCTCAAAATTCGAAATAATCCAGAATAAATGCATCACGAATAGTTAACATTTAGGATAATATAGTCAGAATATAGAAAAAGCAGTAATGTTTTAAGTAATATTTATAACAATATCGTCAGTGAGTATAACAAGGTAGTTCAAAGTATATATATATATATATATATATATATATATATATATATATATACCTATTTACTACGTTATACGGACGCAAATTCGGTCGAGTTTCAATCCTGGGTAAAAGCAATCGGATGTCTAACCGTACTGATGATCTGTGATACAGCGAAACAGATCTGTTTGCGGATGACAATATATATTTTATAATCATATCGCCCCAAGCAAAGCATTTTACTGCCACTGTTTTGCAGGGGGTTACATATGAGAAATATTAAGAGAAAGAGTGACAGGTTACAGGGGTTGTCAGAAAGTGGGTAAGAGAAGGATGCGAATACTACTGAGAGTGGAGGGGACAGAGAAAGGAGCATTAGAGAGAGGATGCAGGTTAGTGAGATAGGAAATGACTATTGACTTGACATTTAAATTCTTGGAAATTGTAGTTGTCGGAGAAGCAAGAAAATGGAAGGGAATTCGACAGGTGGGAAGTGCGAGAAAAGAAGCTGTGGAGTAGAATTTGCATTTTATTGGTTTCACAGTAAAAGGTTAATATATATTGCCACACATAAAAAACACGCATAATACCCACAAACGCAAATATATACAAAAACGTCCAATCATGACTCAGAAAAAATAAACAGTCACGAGAATAAAACATACCAACGCACAAAGAAAAACATCACACCAATAAAAGAGATTAATGCAGCAAAAGAGCCAAATTCAATATAAAAAATTAACAAAAACCTATTTACGCGTACACAAAAAAAAAAACAAGCAATAAAAATAAACTTAAAAATAAATAAAAAAACTACACAATAAAAGTATAAGGAAAAATAAGCAAGAAAATCAACCAATCATAAACAAGACTACTCTCACTAAATTCACCGGGACCTAAAGGCAAATAGTCCTGATGAGTGAGACATAAAAACGGTGTCCCCACGAAACTTCAAAATCGGCATGAATCTACTCCGATAAAGAGACAAACTTTGGACTGGGTAAAAGCAATCGGATGTCTACCGTACTGATGAGCTGTGATACAGCGAAACAGATCTGTCTGCGGATGACTATTTACGATCTCACACCCTGATTGAGCACCCTGGAAGAATGGTAGACTTTGAATAAACAGTAGCTACCCTAGCATCTAAGCATCGCTCATAGCACACTAACTACTGGCGCATGATACATCATACGCTAAAGAAGTACCTCCTTCTACCGAGCGCTCATAGCTCAGTGGTAGAATCGCCGACTGACGCCCATTCGGTCTGGTTTCAATACTGGGTAAAAGCAATCGGTAAGACCGTACTGATGACCTGTGAAACAGATCTGTCTGTGAATGACTATATATAATTTTTACATTAATTTATATTAAGGGAAAATTTATTAAACATGAATATATTGATTTATATTACGGGGTAGCGTTTAAAAAGTGAAATCAGATTTTGTAGCATAATTCAAATGTTTAATTTGAAAGTTATTAATCTAAATTTTTATTTATCATTTTAGGAATCTGCCCTTTGTAAACAAGAAGTGATGTTCATTAATTATAAAGACAATACTAATACTAAATGTTTTTAGAATAGCATATATATAGAAAACAATTGTTCACATGAACTACATTCATTAAATCCACCAGCTCTAACCATTATGGCTAAGACCCATCATTCTATGCTCATTGCAACGAACCACCCCCACTCCCTTCGTATACCAATGGTGAGATGTAAGTTCTACTCAAGCAGTTTCTTCGCACGAACCGCTACTTTGTGGAACCGACACCCAAGAGGAGGCTTTCCTGATCGCTATAATCTTAACCTGCTCAATTCTACGGTCAACCGTTATCTTCCCCACATAACCCACTAAACAGGGCCTCTTTCTTTGTAACCATCTATCTCGAGTGGCTCTTGCGTCCTGTACACCCTCTAAAATAACCATATACTGACCAATTAAAAGCAAAACTTTGGGAAGAAATGCAAATAGGTAGGTGGGATAGAATGTACAGTTGGTTTTACTAATGTTCGTAGCTTATTACAATAAATGTTCATTAAATGTTTTGGAAATATTAAAAGTCTTATTATTTAACATACAAAATACTCCCACTTAAAAAAAATAATGATTAAAATAACAAATACATATTAAATAAGAATGTAATATATTTTTTTGCATATCATTTTTAAAGTGTTTATGTATACAAGAACCTAGTTTCCAGTATGCCCTGCGTTTAAGAGAAAAAATAATTAGAAGGCCAAACGCTTCAAAACCTTGTAATTTGGTTTCAGAAAGAAATATTTCCTCATAATCAGTTGTATGCTGCATGTTTAAGCGTAAGAAATTCTGAAAATTTATTCTTTGCTGTTAAGACAGAAAAAGGAAAAAAATCTTAAAAATATCGTTTACCGTGAAGTCATATAAAATTAAATTAAATTAAATTATTAAATCACCTGGTTTACAAACTGAGTATCGTTTAAAGCAAAAATAATACAGCAGTACGTTTTGCCTGAATGTCACTGGGGCACTGTCTTTCATGCATCCACGATAACTTGTTCCAGTTCCTCAAGAGTGAAATATTTAATAATGTCCGTGTACGCATCTATTACCATCATTATCCGAAATTTTTCTATGGGATCAACACGACCGGCCATAATTTTTAGGCCACCAAAGTTAAAAAGAAATGATGTATTTCATACTATTTATTGCCAAGTGGATAATTTTAAACGAAAATAGAATAGTTCTTTTGTTATTATTACTTTGAAAATTTTAAAAGGCAGCCAGAAAGTCTTTGCTTCGGTCAGCCAATATTAAGAAGAGACTAGCATGGAGAAGAGAGCACAAAAACTGGATACCAGAACAATTAATTTGATGCACATATTATTGTTCATTATTTTAAAAAAAAACATACTTTTTTCATTTAAAATTGTCCACTAAAAATAGTATCCACTAAAAATAGTATGAAATCCATCATTTTTTTTAAACGAGTTAATACGCGACCTTGGTTTCTACCATGTGTTGTCTTCAGGCGATTTGCAATAACTGATTTTACCGTTTACCGTTTTTTTTTATTT